>JAKRSI010000984.1:0-170665 GCA_029890345.1 Natrix helvetica helvetica
CTAATTCTCCAATTTCAAAAGTAAGCTTACTCATTTCAGCACATTCCATTATTTTCCGAATAATTTCCTCCTGTGTTGGTAATTTCTCATTTTTCCAATTTTTGGCAAATACAATTCTAGCAGCTGTTAAAACATTTATAATCAGATATTTCAAGTCCTTGTTGTATGTTTCTGGTATTATTCCCAATAAGAAGAGTTCTGGTTTTAAGTCTATGTGTTTATGTATCATTTTCTCCAGCCACATGTGGATTTTTGTCCAGTATCTTTTAGCTTCAGTACAAGTCCACCACATGTGGTAATATGTGCCCAGCTTCTGATGACATTTCCAGCATTTTTCAGATTTATTCTTAGACATTCTTGCTATTCTCGTTGGGGGTAAGTGCCACCTGTAAAACATCTTAAACAAATTCTCTTTATATGCAGTTGACATTGTCATTTTATAGTTTTGAGTCCACAGTTTTTGCCATTTTTCTAAATCAATCCCATGCCCAAAGTTTTTTCCCCAAGCTAACATAGTTTCTTTGACTTGTTCTTCCTGTAATTTCACCTCTAATAGGTAGGCATAGAGTTTTTTAATTACTTTTTCATCGTTACCTGTTAAGATTTTATCTAGTTCAGTCATTTTATCATAAAAATCCTCTTTTTTTCGATCTTCATTGTATCTAGAATGTATTTGCACATATGAATACCAATTAACTTTAATACCTTCCTGCTTCAATTCTTGTATAGATTTGAGTTCACCCTCTGTATTTAATAATTCAGCATATCTAACTGTTTGTTCCTTTTTATATATTATTGAATACGAAAAAGCTTCAATGGTTGATATCCGGACTGGAATTTTTAAATAATGTAACCTCTTAAACTTCTCCCAGTTTAATAACAAAGCCTCTCTTATATAGTGCCTTCTAAAATAACCTTGTTCTTTAGTTCCCTTATACCATAAAAATGCATGCCATCCCAACAACAAATCATGGCCCTCTAGGTTCAAAAGCCTAACATTTCTTAACATTATCCATTCCTTGATCCATATCAGACTAGTTGCCTGATAGTATAGCTCCCAGTCAGGTAGGCCCCACCCTCCTCTTAATTTAGCATCTTGCAGCACTTAGCGTTTTATTCTTGCTTTTTCCCCCTGCCATATACATTTCAATACCATTTTATTTAGATCTTCAAAATAGTCTTTCCCCAACCTAATTGGGATTGTCTGGAATAAATATAGGATTCTAGGTAAAATGTTCATTTTAATTGTTGAGATTCTCCCAATCATTGATAGTTGAAGATTTTCCCATTTCACCAAATCTGTTGCAATTTGTTGCTTCAATCTAAAATAATTGTATTCTTTAAGGGTACTACATCTAGCTGTTAGAGAAATCCCCAAATATTTAACCTTCTTTGTAATTTGCATTTCCAAAATTTCCACCAATTCTTCTTTTTGTTTTGATGGTATATTTTTTGTCAAAATCTTTGTTTTATCTTTATTTATTTTCAAGCCCACCACTTTTCCATACTCCTCGATTTTTCCTATCAATTTAGGTGCAGATTCAAGTGGCTCCTCAAGAATGAAGACTAGGTCATCTGCAAATGCTTGCAACTTATATTCTTCTTTTTAAATAGTCATTCCCTTTATTTCTTCCTCTTCTCTAATCTTTCTATTTAAGACTTCTAACGTTAATTTTATTTATTTATTTTTATTTTCTTCGCATTTCTAGACCGTCCCCTCTCCCAAAAAAGACAAAAAGTAGCGGTGATAGTGGACAGCCTTGTCTCATACCTCTTTTTATTTCAATAGGATCTGTCAGTTCTCCATTTATCATTATCTTAGCTGTTTGCTTGCAATATACCATTTGTATAGCTTGAATAAAATTCTTGCCAAAGTTCATTTGTTCCATTTGTTGTATCATAAATAGCCAGTTCACATTATCAAAGGCCTTCTGTGCGTCAAGAAACATCAGAGCCATTTGTTTTTCAGGGTGGGCCTCATAATATTCCAAAGTGTCCAAAATCATTCTTATATTATCTCTAATTTGTCTCTTTGGTAGAAAACCATTTTGGTCCGGGTGGATAAACCCATTTAAATATTTTTTCAATCTCTCAGCCAGTATAGATGCAAATAACTTATAATCTGAGTTCAACAAGGAAATAGGTCTCTAGTTCTTAATTTGCGTATGATCTGCCTCCTCTTTAGGTAGCAATGTAATGTATGCTTCCAGCCATGAGTTTTACTTTCAATCATTACTTCGTTCATAACTTCTAACAGGGGAAGAGCCAAAGATTCCTCTAGTGTTTTATAAAATTCCACAGGTAGACCATCCGGTCCCGGGGCCCTCCCATTATTTTGTCTTTTAAGAGCTTCAGTTAATTCCATCATTGTTATTTTACCTTCTAATATAGTTCTAATATCATTTGGTATTTGGGGGAGATTGGCATTTTGTAAATATTGTTTAACTTCTTCCTCTTTTATATTCTCTTGTTCATACAATTTAGCATAATAGTCCTGTATAATTTTCTTCTTTTTCATATTCCCATAGTGCATTTGTCCTTGTTCATCTCTTAGTTGTTGTATTTTCTTGACCTCTCTCTCCTTTCTCAATTTATATGCCAACCATCTACCTGGTTTATTTGCATTTTCAAAATAATTCTTAGTTCCTCTAATTTTTTGTGCCAGTTCCTCCTTTTCCAATAAGTCCATTTTGTGTTTAATTGTATCCATTTTTATTTTAATGTCTTTCTTTTGTGGAAATTTCTGTAGTTCTTTTTCCAGTATTCTATAGTCTTTTTCTAAGTCCTTAGATATTTGTCTTTTCTTTGAATTTCTCATTCTTGTATAATCTATTATCAGACCTCTAGAAAAGGCCTTCCCTGTGTCCTAAAGGTTTTGCAAGGACGTATCTTCTTTTTTATTTTCTTTAAAGAAGAAAGTCAATTCTTTTCCCATTTTCTTTACAAAGTCTTTCTCTTTCAATATCATGTTGTTTAGAGTCCATCTAGATCTTGTTCTTTGCGCTCTCCATTTTATTGTCATTGGATTGTGGTCCGCCCAAATGCTTGGTTCAATTTCCACCTCTTGTGCAGTGCCAATTAAATCCGTTGAAGCCCAAATCATATCAATTCTAGAGAATAATAAGTGTCTGTTTGAATAGAAGGTGTATTGTTTTTTGGTAGGATTTCTTTCTCTCCAGACATCTTTTAAGTTTATTTCATCCATCATCCTAAAGAAGGATTTCGGGAGTGTTTTTCTATTTGATTTTATTGTTTTGTGAGTTTTATAATCCATGTTCTGATTTGTAATGCCATTAAAGTCTCCCATCATACAAATATCAGCATAGTCTAAGTCAGAAATTTTCTTGTGGAGTTTTTTATAAAAGTCATCCTGTTTTTCATTAGGTGCGTAGATTGCAATTAAAAGTATTTTTCTTGCATTATCCATAATTTCCACCATTAAGATTCTTCCATCTTCATCTGTGTAGATTTGTTTCGCTGGAATTTTATCTTTAATATAAAAAATCACTCCTCTTTTCTTACAGTCCGCCAAGGAAGTAAAATTTTTTCCAAGTTTTGATTGTACTAATAAGTGTACAATCTTGTAAGCAAATTATGTCTAATTTTAATTTTTCTAATTTCTGAAATATTTTCCTTCTTTTGGTTGCCGAATTAAGTCCATTTATATTAATTGAAAGCAGTTTTGTTCCTTTCATCATTATGTTTTATATATAGGATTTATAGCTCTAGTTGATCTTGGTTCCCGTTGTTCTCTAATCTCTACGCCCCCTACGACACCTTTTTCAATATCAATTCCACCTACGGCACCCTCCATCTTCTCAGTTTCAATTATTGGTGTGTCCAACGATTGCACCGATAAATCTTCTTTTCCATACTCCTCGGCCTTTCCTCTCAGATATTCTGTATAGAAGGCTTCTGCTTTTTCAATCGTGTCAATTCTGCATCTTTGTCCTTTCCATAGAAATATTAAACCTTCCGGTAAAACTGTGGTCAGGAATTGGTATTTTCTTCTCTACTCTCTTACTCTTCTTGGGATTCATCTTCCTCTAGCTGAAGAATCTAGTGAGGAATGATCTGAGGTTGTAGGCCACTTTCCTCTACCTGAGGAACCTCCTTTTTTATTATTAAAGGTTTTAAGAACTTTTACAAATATTACCCCTTCCCCTTCCCACCCTCCAACCCTCCCTCCCCCCAACCTCCCAGAGCAAAATGCAGGGTATAAACACTTAACAATCATACGCTAACATAAGCTAACTGATTTTAACATCCTACCTCCTCTTGTGCTTTAATTCCCCTTTTGTTAAGCTAACTTTAGGTAAATTGTAACATTCTTTGTGCCTTCACTCATAAGCTAATTGAAATTTTTTAGTCCGATATTTATTTATTTATTTATTTTTAAAGAAAGTTTTATTGGTTTTTTGAAAAATAACAGGGAAAAAGGTAATGGAATGGTTACAAATTTTGGCAGTTGCGATGTGCGGTAGGTGCCCCCTCCCTCCATACTCATAATATACATTTACACAAAACTCATTACTAAATAGTAATATATAGTCAGCATATGAGTTCAATTAATAATTTCGATCAATTTATGTCAAGCAGATTTTCTTATTCATTTTTGTGATCTGAGTTTTCTCGGTATTGCCCCATCTCCCCCCACTGCCAGAGCTCCGGCCCCTCCCGTGTCCTGTATGTCTGTTGTAGGATCATCTGGTTTTTCTAGGAGTACTTTATTTTTTTCCATAAAGGCCTGCGCCTCTATGGGTGTATTAATTCTAACTCTTGTCTCCTCCCAGAATATTAGCATACATTCAGGCATCAACCATCTTAACCACACCCCTTTCTGGTATAATTTCTTCGCTAATTGTGAATAGCTTTTTCTTTTTTCCCTCACTTTCTTGGGGATCTGTTTCAGGATGGTTATTTCCCTATCTTGGTATTTCAAAGCTTGCCCCCTTTGTGCACTCAGAATTTAATCTCTTGTACTTTTTCTGAGAAATTTAATGTGTACCTCCCTGGGTACGTTATGTGTTCTAGCATAAGCTGAGTTCACTCTGTACACCAGATCTAGTTCCCACCCCATCTGTTGTTTCTCTTTCTGAATGTATTCAGCCAAAATACTTGTCATAATGTCCCTTATATCTTCATCATCTGTCTCCACCACATTTTGAAATCTAAGGTAAAAGGACATTCTCTCAAATTCTATTTTCATCTGTTGGGTGTCAAGTTCTTTGTTCCCCTTCTGCACCCCTTCCATCCCCTCCCTCATCTCAGCCGTCCCACCCTCCAAAAGATCCAGTCTCTGTGAGTTTTTATTAATTTGGGCCTGGTTCTCTTTGATTTCTTCTTTCATCTCTTTTAATTGTCTTTTTATTTCCTCTTGTCCCTGTAGAAGTTGTTGAAACATTTCTTGGAATTCAGTTTCTGTAGTTTTAGGTTGCATCAAAGCTGTTATCATTGATTGTGTACAGGGACTGGATGTTGTAGATGTTGGGGCAGAGGCAGCAAAGCCAGGCTTCCCAGGAGGTGGTTTTTTACGAGACATTGTTTGTGGAATAAAGAGTTCAGTCAATACAGAGAGTGATCAGTCAGATAGGTGGAACAGCCAGGAGAGTCCAGGAGATTAAAGGTCCAGGCAGAAGGTGATTTTTCTAGTTACACTGGCAGTAAGATAGAGTTTTTCACACCAGGGAGTCCAAAAAGTAGCAATCAACAAGAGATTTATCTGAGTAGCACGGAGACAAAGACCGGAAGCCTGAAGTTTTAAAGGTGGAGTCAATTTTCACAGTTCATAAAGACAACAGAAGTGTGCCATCTTGCCCTGGCAGCTTCGGGTTTAGAGGCATAACAAAGTTTTCAAAGTTTCCAAAATTACCAGATCATCATTGCATTGTGGTGTTAAATCCAAAATTCGCTTTAAGTAAGAGCGTGGCATCATTGGTTGGCTCTCCCCCTCCTCCTTCCCCTAGGGCTGAGAGTAAAATTGTTTCAAGCCACCTGTCCGAGGGGGGGGAAATCCCCCTCCCTCCAGCCGCGCTTCTCCAGCCAAGCCGAAAGAAAAGTTTAAACTGCTGGCAATTTCTCCAAATTAGTGGAGGGAATGGAAGGGAGTTTTCGCCTCACCGCACCGCAGCCGCGTCCTTCTGCTTGTTTATTCTTCCGTCAGCCTCGCAGCAAAGACGCCGGAGCGTCTCCCCATCATGCTCCCCAGTGCCTGGAGCGAGGCGGCCCCCCCCAGCCGCCGCCGATCTAGGGGATCCGGCAGGAGCCTCTACGGGGCGTCCTGTGCCCCCCAAGGAGTGGGGAGCCCACCGGGAAAGCGTGGGGCGAGCAAAGCTTGCCCGTCGCCGTCAGCCGCTGGAACCGGAAGTCAGTCCGATATTTATTTTGAATATAGTCAATCCATCTTCTCCATTCCAACTTATATTTCTCATCCGAATGGTCCTTCAAATATGCTGTGATTTTGGCCATCTCTGCTAGATTTATTACTTTTAGCGTCCATTCTTGAATAGTAGGCAATTCCTCCCTCTTCCAGTACTGCGCCACCAACAATCTTGCTGCCGTCGTTAAGTTCAAAGTCAAATTAGTCTCTATAACTGAACAGTCTGTAATTATACCTAACAGAAACAACTGGGGGGTGAACTTTATCCTTTTTTAAAGTATATTTTGAATAACCCACCATATTTTTATCCAAAATGCTTTGACTTTTTTGCAAGTCCACCAAATATGGTAATATGTAGCATCAGCACAATCACATCTCCAACATTTAGGTTGTAAATTCGGATACATACAAGATAATTCTTTTGGATCTAAATGCCATCTATACAACATCTTATAAAAAATATCTCTCAAATTCTGAGCTTGCGTAAATTTTACATTTCTTACCCAAATCTTTTCCCATGTTTCCATCATTATTGGCTCTTCGAAATTTTGTGCCCATTTTATCATACAGTCTTTAACTAACTCTGTTTCAGAATCTATTTCTATCAGTATATTATACAAACTTTTTATATGCATTTATGTCTGGTCCCTAATTTGTTTTACCAAACTATCGGCATTTTACATGATACCAATTGTCTGATCTTTTTTCCATCTAGCTTGTAACTGTCCATATCCTTTCCTCTCTTAATATGTTCAAAGGCTTTAACTGTAGTACACCTCTCTCTATATTAAGAAGTTCTCTATATGTAATTACATCCTGTTTTTGTTCTATACTTATATTCTCTATCGCGTGTTTGGGTACTACCCACATAGGTATCTTATCATTTAACCTATATTGGTATTTTTTCCAGACACGCAATAGGGCATTCCTTAATATATGGCTTTTAAAAATCTTATCCACCTTCTTATCATATATTAAATAAGCGTGCCAACCATATACCAAATCATATCCCTCAATATTCAGTATTCTATTGTCTGTTAGATTAATCCAGTCACTAATTATTGATAAAACTACTGCTTCATAGTATAATTTTAAATTGGGCATTTTCAAACCTCCTCTTTCCCGTATATCTTGCATTATTTTAAGTTTTACTCTTGGTTTCTTCCCCACCCAGACAAAGTTATTAATACTTTTCTGCCATTCTTCCAGATTTGCATCTTTTTAAAGTATTGGTATCATTTGAAAGAGAAAGAGAAACTTAGGCAAAACATTCATTTTTACTGCTGCTATCCTTCCCAACAAGGACAATTGTAGTTCTTTCCATTTATTCATCTCTAACTGTATTTTATGCCATAATGGTTCATAATTATACTTATATAATTTCCCATTTGAGGTTGTAATATAAACTCCTAAATATTTAACCTTTTCTACTATCTCACATCCTGTTACTCTTTCTAGTTCTTCTTTTTGATTTGTAGTCATATTTTTAACTATCATCTTTGTTTTTCCTAGATTTATTTTGAACCCAGATATTTGACCGTATTGATTAAGTATGTTCATTAATCCTACAGCTGATTTCCCTGTAGGTCATATGACCCACGTATTCTATTCAACATTACCTCCAAGGTTAAGATAAACAATAATGGAGACAGGGGACACCCCTGTCTTGTTCCTTTTTCAATTTTAAAGGATTCTGTTAAACTACCATTAACTATAATTTGTGCTGTCTGTTTCTGGTATATTGCCTTGATAGATTGTGTGAAATACTCTCCAAAATGCATCTTTTGTATTATTTTTATTAGAAATTGCCAATTCACTCGGTCAAATGCTTTCTCCGCATCTAAGAATAAAAGCGCTGCGGGGACTTGGTTGTTCTTCCCCAAATATTCCAATATATTAACAATTTGTCTTACATTACTTTTCATTTGTCTCCCCTGTATAAAACCGGATTGATCATTATGAATCGTTTGTTGTATAATTGACATCAACCTATTGGCTAATATTTTAGCAAAGATTTTATAATCTGTATTAAGTAATGAAATAGGTCTATAGTTTTTTGGCTGAGTGTGGTCCTGATCTTCTTTTGGAATCAGGGAAATAAAGGCTGTTCTCTAAGATGGCAGTACCCTTCCTTCCATTTGAATTTTATTAAATAATTCCTTAAGAGGATCTACCATTTCTAATTGTAACCTTTTATAATAAACCGCTGTCAATCCATCTGTACCTGGGGCCTTCCCAATTTTTAATTGCTTAATTATCAGGAGAATTTCCTCCATGGTTACAAGTTGATTCAGTCTTTCCCTTTGTTCATCTGTAACTATAGGTATTTTCTCTTTCTCCAAATATCTATCTATATCTAAACCTTCTATTTTATCACCAGCGTACAGCCTAGTATAAAACTCTGAGAAAGCCTTTTTAATCATGTCCTGTTGATAGACTTCTTTACCTTTGTATTCTAGTTTCTCTATAGTACGAGGCTTTTGTTTTTTCCTTAACATGTATGCTCACCATCTACCTGGTTTATTTGCAGTAGAAAAAGTATTATGTTTAGCATATAACAGATTAGTGGCTATTTGATCTGACATCAACATATTAAACTGCCCTCGCAGTAAAGTAATTACTTCTTTTGTCTTCTTATCATCTGGGTTAGATATTAACACCTGCTCTTTCTCTTTTATCTCTTCTTCTAATTCCCTTCATTTTCCCCCCTGTCTGTGCCTATATAGATTGTTCATATTTATTAAGACACCTCTCATGTAAGCTTTGCTTGCATCCCAAACCATTTCCATCGATGTCCCCTTATGCATGTTAAAAGCAAAATATTCTTTCAATAGTTTTTTACATTCTATAACACTTCTCTCATATCTAAATAAATTTTCATTTAACCTCCAAGACCTCTTAGGTCTGTCTCCATCCAAACCGTATTATGATCTGTTAGAGTTCTCGTGCATATCTTCGTCTTCTTCACCCTAGAAAGGAAATCATTTGTAATTAGTATAAAGTCAATTCTGGAAAAGGATTGATGCCTATTGGAAAAAAATGTAAAGTCCCATTCTTTAACATTCCGTTCTCTCCAAATATCTCTCAGTTCCATATCATCCATCAACTCAAAAAAGGATTTAGGGAGTCTTGTTCGTGTTTGACTATTTTGCAGTAGTCTCTTCTTGTCTTTGATGGTGTCCAGTACTCCGTTCCAGTCACCCAACAGTATACACGATCTATAATCCCATTGTGTTAATTTAGTATGAAGCAACTTGTAAAAATTTTCTTGTTGTTGATGGGGAGCATATACTCCTGTTAAGAGTGTTTTCTTTCCTTCTATTAGTAGTTCGATTGCAATATATCTTCCTTGAGGATCTGCTTCAATTAATTCAGCCTTTAAATCTTTTCTTAATTATATAACTATACCATTTTTCTTCTCTGGAGCAGATGCCACAAAGTATGGTCCCAATCTTGCGTTCATCAAGTATTTCTGATCCTGTGTTCTAATATGTGTTTCTTGCAAACAAATTACATCATTTTAAAATTATTTCAGATAGTGAAATATTTTTTTCCTTTTTTGTGGTGAATTTAAACCATTAACGTTCCAGGTTGGAAATTTAATTGTCATCTTCAGCTCCCTGAAGCTTTCTAAGAGCTGCCTGGAAATCTTGCTGGGATTTCACCTTCGGTCTTGCTCCCCCCACAGCTTCTGTTTTTGTATTTGTAATTTCTTGGATTATTGTCTGGGCTTGCTGCATCTTTAATTCTTGCTCTTTGCTTTTAGTGGCCGCTCGAGTTTGTCTTTGTTCCATAATTTCTTCTGTCTCGTCAGGTAAGTCCAGAGCTTAAGCAGCTCCCGCTTGTACCTGAATATCTTGCTGTCTGGTCTCGCCTGTTTCTTTTCTTCCTCTAGATCCTGGGGATGGAGGGTATCCAGCCTTTAATACATTGCTATAGAAATCTCTTGCTTTCCAAACTGAGTTAAGACGATATCTTTCACCTTGATAATTCACCACCAATCCGGCTGGGGCCTCCCATCTATATTGTATCTGGCGATTTCTAAGTTCGTCCACTAAAAATGCATAATCCTTTCTGGATCTCAACATTTTTGGAGGGATTTCCTTCAATACTACCACGTCTCGTCCTGCCACTTGTAACTTATTTTTGTCAGTTGCTTGCAGTATTTCATTCCTAGTTTTCCTGGTGACAAAATAAATTACAATATCTCTTGGTAGTTGTCTCTGTCTGGCAATCCATGAATTGACACCGTAAATTTTTATCGATCTGCCAGGCACACTCTACCTTTGGTTCACCAGTTGATTGAGTGAAAGCTTCAGCAAAAATATCTCTCAGATCTTCTTGGTTATGTTCTTTCAGACCTCTTATTCTTAAGGTAAATTCCATTGTTCTGTATTGTATCATTGTAACTTCTGCCTGTGATTTATCGATTTTGCTTTGTGCCTCCTCAACTTTATTCTCCAACTTGATATTAGACTCATTAATTTCTTCCACCTTCTCATCCAGAGATGTTACATAACCAAGTAAACCTTTAAATGCATCTACAATGTCCTCCCTAATCTGTTGATTACGGGTTTGGATTAAATCCTTAATTCCAGACACTTCATCAGACACGTCTTTAAAGGCATTTGAAATCTTTTCCTCCAAAAAAACTGGCTTGGTCCTTTAATGCATTTTGGAGAGCCTCAAGTGTCAGAGTTTGTGTTTCTACTGGGGGTAATAAAGATTGTAATTTCTGTCTCTGGGCTTGGGAACTTCCAGCGCTCTTGGAAAGGCTTAGTTTTGTTTGTTTTGAAGCCATTTCCAGATATTCAAACAAACTTTTCAACAGCCAGTTTATTGAGTCCAAAAAGTCCACCTATTCCCCCAGATTTCTTAACTAATACTGTTTTCTTTGATCTTAAACTCTTGAGTCTTTTAACATCATTAGCAGGCAGTTAAAAAGTGCTGTCCCTTTTAGGTTTCACTTTCGACACACCCTTTGTTATTCAATCACCATCTTAAGTCCCTTTTTCTTCAAAGAGGGAAGTCTATTACATCGGAATTAAGAGTTGTACTTATAATTATATTCACTCCTGTTTTGCTCTGCCTGCGTATCAATCAAATATAGATTTAAACATTGACAGCAGGGGTGGTCGTGACGTTTCATTTCTGCAAAAGCAGAAGCGTCCCGGAAGAGGTGCTATGTCAGGCTTCTGGGGAGCTCTCACCCTTCGTACCCCAGAATTTCTCCTGGGGATCCCAGGGAGCTCTACCTTCTCCCGTCTGCTCGCCCCCCCTCTTTTCCCGAGGGGGGACTTTTCAAGCCGCTAGACAGCTGATTTACACTGTTCTAGCAGCTTACTCAGTCACGGGGCTGGCGTTCCCTAGGGAGCGTCTTCCAACGCCAACGGGGCCACCAGAAGCTCTACCTGAGGAACCTCTTGAGGAACCTTCTGAGGCTGTAAGCCATGTTCTTATAGCTAAGGAACCGCTCTAGGAATGTTCTGAGGTTGTAGGCCACATTCCTGTAGCTAAAGAACCTCTTCTGAGGCTGTAGGCCATTTTCCTCTAGCTGAGGAACCTCTTGAGGAACGTTCTGAGGCTGTAGGCAATGTTACTCTAGCTAGGATACCTCTTCTGAGGCTGAAGGCCACTTTCCTCTGGCTGAGGAACCTCTTGAGGAACGTTCTGAGGCTGTAGGCCACCTTCTTCTAGCTGAAGAGTCTAGTGAGGAACGATCTGAGGCTGTAGGCCACTTTCCTCTAGCTAAGGAAAAAGTTCTGAGGCTGTAGGCCACTTTCTTCTAACCGAGGAACCTCTTGAGATATGTTCTGAGGCTGTAGGCCGCGTTCCTCTAGCTAAGGAATCTCGTGAGGAACGATCTGAGGATGCAGGCCACCTTCCTTTAGCTAAAGAACCTCTTCTGAGGCTGTAGACCACTTTCCTCTAGCTGAGGAACATCTTTTTTTTATTAAAGAATTTAATGATTTTACAAATATTTCCCCTTCCCCTTCCCTCCTTCCACCCCAACCCCCCCTCCCCCAACCCTCCCTCCCCCCTACCTCCCAGAGCAAAGTACAGGGTATAAACATTTAACAATCATACACTAACATAAGCTAACAAACTATAGCATCCTATCAACTCTTGTACTTTAACTCCCCTCTTATTAAACTAACTTTAGATAAATTGTAACATTCCTTGTTTATTCATAAGCTAATTGGAATTTCTTAGTCTGATATTTATTTTGAATGTAGTCAATCCATCTTTTCCATTCCAGCTTGTATTTATCATCTGAAGAATCCTTCAAATATGCTGAAATTTTGGCCATCTCTGCTAAGTTCACTACTTTTAACGTCCATTCTTGAATAGTAGGCAGTTCTTCCCTCTTCCACTACTGCATCACCAACAATCTTGCTGCCGTTATTAAATTCAAAATCAAATTAGTCTCTATAGCTGTGCAATCTGTGATTATACCTAACAAGAACAGCTGGGGAGTGAACTTTATCCTTTTTTTAAGGATATTTTGAATGATCCACCATATTTTTATCCAAAATGCTTTAACTTTTTTACACGTCCACCATACATGATAATACGTAGCGTCAATACAATCACATCTCCAACATTTAGATTGTAAATTCGGATACATACAAGCTAACTTTTTAGGATCTAAATGCCATCTATAAAACATCTTATAAAAATTCTCTCTCAAGTTTTGAGCTTGTGTGAATTTTACATTTCTTACCCAAATCTTTTCCCATGTTTCCATCATTATTGGTTCTTCAAAATTTTGTGCCCATTTTATTATACAATCTTTAACTAATTCTTTTTCAGAGTCTATTTCTATCAATACATTATACAACCTTTTTATATACATTTGACCCTGGTCCCTAATTTGTTTTACCAAATTATCCTCATTTTGGATAATGCCAGTTTTCTGGTCTTTTTTCCATCTAGCCTGTAACTGTCCGTACTGAAACCAGGTTTGAGTTATCCTTTCCTCTCTTAGTACATTCAAAGATTTTAGCTGTGGTACACCTCTATCCACACTAAGAAGTTCTGCATATGTAATTACATCTTGTTTTTGTTCTATACTTATGTTCTCTTTAGCGTGTCTGGGCACCCCCCACATAGGTAACTTATCATTTAACTTGTATTGATATTTTTTCCAGACGCGCAATAAAGCATTCCTTAAAATATGATTTTTAAAAATCTTATCCACCTTCTTGTCATATATTAGATAAGCATGCCAACCATATACCAGATCATAACCCTCAATATTCAATATTCTATCCTCTGTTAGGTTAATCCAATCGCTAATTGTTGTTAAAAATACTGCTTCATAGTATAATTTTAAGTTGGGCATTTTAAAACCTCCTCTTTCGCATATATCTTGCATTATTTTACGTTTTATTCTCGGTGTCTTCCCTGCCCAAACAAAGTTGTTAATACCTTTCTGCCATTCTTCCAAATTTGCGTCTTTTTTAAGTATTGGTATCATTTGAAAGAAGAATAGAAACCAGCATACAATCTAGTGTAAAATTCTAAAAAAGTCTTTTTTATCATATCCTGTTGAAAAACTTCTTTACCTTTGTATTCTACTTTCTCTATAATACTAGACTTTTGTTTTTTCCTTAACATGTATGCTAACCATCTACCTGGTTTATTGGCATTGCAAAAAGTGTTGTGTTTAGCATATAGAAGATTACTGGCTATCTGGTCCGACATCAACATATTAAACTGCCCTCGCAATAAGGTAATTACCTCTTTTATCTTCTTATCTGGTTTATACATTAACTCCTGCTCTTTTTTTTTAATCTCTTCCTCTAATTCCCTTTGTTTCTCCTTTTGTCTGCGCCTATAAATATTATTCAAATTTATTAAAACGCCTCTCATGTATGCTTTACTTGCGTCCCAAACCATTTCCATAGATGTCCCCTTATGCATATTAAAAGCAAAATATTATTTCAATAGTTTTTTACATTCCGTAACATTTTTCTCATATCTAAATAGATTTTCATTTAATCTCCAAGACCTCTTAGGTCTGTCTCCATATTCAAATTCCATCCAAACTGGGTTGTGATCTGTTAAAGTTCTCCGGCATATCTTAGTCTTCTTCACCCTGGAAAAAAAGTCATTTGTAATTAGTATAAAATCAATTCTGGAAAGAGATTGATGCCTATCAGAAAAAAATGTGAAATCCCATTCTTTAACATTCCGTTCTCTCCAGATATCTCTCAATTCAAAATTGTCCATCATATCAAAAAAGGATTTAGGTAATCTTGTTCGTGTTTGAGTATTTTGCAAAAGCCTCTTCTTGTCTTGAACGGGATCCAGTACTCCATTCCAGTCACCCAATAAAACACAGGATCTATAACCCCATTGTGTTTATTTAGTGTGAAGCAACTTATAAAATTTTTCTTGTTGTTGATTAGGAGCATATACTCCTGTTAAGAGTATTTTCTTTCCTTCTATTAATAGTTCAATTGCAATATATCTTCCTTGAGGATCTGCTTCAATTAATTCAGCCTTTAAGTCTTTTCTTAAATATATGACTATACAGTTTTTCTTCTCCGGAGCAGATGCTATGAAGTGTGGTCCCAGTCTTGCGTTCATCAAGTATTTCTGATCCTGTGTTCTAATGTGTGTTTCTTGTAAACAAATTACATCATTTTTAAATTGTTTCAAATAGTGAAATATTTTTTTTGCTTTTTTGTGGTGAGTTTAAGCTATTAACATTCCAAGTTAGAAATTTAATTGTCATCTTCAGCACGCTGAAGCTTTCTAAGAGCTGCCTGGAAATCTTGCTGAGATTTCACCTTCAGTTTAGCTCATCCCACAGCTTCTTTGTTCATATTTATATTTTCTTGGACTATCATCTGGGCTTGTTGAGACTTTAATTCTTGTTCTTTATGTTTAGTGGCCGCACAGTCTTGTCTTTGTTCCATAATTTCTTTTGTTTCCTGCAGTAAACTCACAACCCCAGTTTGTGCCTGACTATCTTGCTGCCTGGGGTCCTCTGTCTCTTTTCTTTCTTTGGGACCTGGAGATGGGGGGCATCCTGCCTTTAATACTATGCTATAAAAATCTTTTGCCTTCCAGACAGAGTTGAGAAGATGTCTTTCTCCCAGGTAATTCACCACCAATCCGGCTGGGGTCTCCCATCTGTATTGAATCTGGCGATTTCTAAGTTCATCCACTAGAAATGCATAGTCCTTTCTAGATTTCAACATTTTGGGGGGGATTTCCTTCAATACTATCACATCTTGACCTGCCACTTGCAGTTTATTTTTATAGGTTGCTTGCAATATTTCATTCCTAATTTTCCTGGTGACAAAATAGATTACAATATCTCTTGGCAGTTGTCTTTGTCTAGCAATCCATGAATTAACGCGGTAAATTTTGTCGATTTGCCAGGCACATTTGGCCTTTGGTTCCCCAGTTAATTGAGCAAAAGCGTCTGCAAAAATCTCTCTTAAATTTTCTTGGTTATGTTTTTTCAAACCCTTTATCCTCAGGGCAAATTCCATTGTTCTATATTGTATCATTGTAAGCTCCGCCTCCGACTTATCAATTTTACTTTGTGCCTCCATAAGTTTATTGTCCAACTTTATATTAGACTCATTAATTTCCTCTACCTTCTCATCGAGAGATGTTACATAACCAAATAATCCTTTAAATGCATCAACTATACCCTCCCTTATCTCTTGGTCACGCATTTGGATTAAATCCTTAATTCCAGATATTTCATCAGAGACATCTTTAAAGGCATTTGAAATTTTCCCCTCCAAGACAACTGCCTGTTCTTTTAATGCATTTTGTAAGTTATTTTGTAGAGCCTCCAGTGTCAAGGTTTCTGTTTGTGTTTCCACCGGAGGTAGTAAAGATTGCAGCTTTTGCGACTGCGCTGGAGAACTGCCAGCACTTTTAGAGACACTTAATTTTGTTTGTTTTGAAGCCATTTCAAAGTATTCAAATCAAGCTTTTTAACAACCAATTTATTCAGTCCAGAAAATCCACCTATTCTCTCAAGTCTTCCAACAACACTAACAAGCACTTAAGAAGTGCTATTCTGCTTTCCGCTTCACTTTTGCTTTCACCACACCCTTTATTTTTCCGGCGCCATTTTTTTAAAGTTCCCTTTAGGTTTACAGAAGGAGATATAATCTACGGAGTTAAAGCTTGTACTTGCGTTATGTTGATATCCTGATTTGCTCTGCCTGTGTCTTGTTCAAATGTAGATTAAACGTTAGAACAGTAGGAGTGGTTGCTGCCTTTTGTTTCTGCAAAGGCAGAAGCGTCCCGAGATGAGGAGATTGTTGGGCTTCCTGGGGAGTTCACACCCTTCACGCCACAGAATAATTTCTGGGGCCGCTGGGGACCTTTACCTTATGCCAGACAGCTCACCTCCCTCTCTTTTCCTGACGGGGGGGTTCAAACCGCTGGACAGCTGATTTATGCTGTCCTAGCAGCTTGTTGCTCAAAAACGGGGCTGGCGTTCCCGAAGGAGCGTCCTCCAAGGCCAGCGGCACCACCGGAAGTCACGCCACTTTCATCTATCTGAGCAACATCTTGAGGAATGTTCTTAGGCTGTAGGCCACTTTCCTCTAGCTAAGGAAACTCTTGAGGAATGTTCTGAGGCTGTAGGCCACATTCCTCTAGCTAAGGAACCTCTTGTGGAACATTCTGATTCTGTAGGCCACGTTCCTCCAGCTAAAAGACCTCTTCTGAGGCTTTAAGCCATGTTGCCCTCGCTAAGGATCCCCTTGAGGAAAATTCTGAGGCTGTAGGCCACGTTCCTTTAGCTAAAGAACCTCTTCTGAGGCTGTAGGCCACTTTCCTCTAGCTGGGGAACATCTTGAGGAACCTTGTGAGGCTGTAGGCCATGTTCCTCTAGCTAGGATACCTCTTCTGAGGCTGTATACCACTTTCCTCTAGCTGAAGAACATCCTGAGGATCCCTTTGAAGCTGTAGGCCAATTTCCTCTAGCTAAGGAACCTCTTCTGAGGCTGTAGGCCACTTTCCTCTAGCTGAGGAACCTCTTGAGAATCCTTCTGAGGCAGGAGGCCACTTTCCTCTAGCTGAGGAACCCCTTGAGGAACGTTCTGAGGTTGTAGGCCATGTTCCTGTAGCTAAAGAACCCCTTCTGAGGATGTAGGCCACATTCCTCTCGCTAAGGACCTCTTGAGGAACATTCTGAGGCTGTAGGCCATGTTTGTCACTGCGTTAATTGGTTTGCTTAGCTGTGCTGAAATTTATTGCGCAGGTCTCCAGTTCTTATCTGACAAATGATTTAGTATGCATGCTCATTCACATTCCAACTTACTTTCTCTTCTGATCTTCTGTTCCGGCTTGAAGGACGCAGGCACATAACTCTTGCCAAGATGTGATTAATTCAGTTAGCAAACTTTTGTATTTTTATTTTCTTTTATATTAAAATGTTTTTATTAGATCTTGCTTCGGGTTTTATTTTTGCTTGTCTTCAGAAGTATGCTTCAGGAGAAAGCCACAGTCCATGCTTCATTAATTCAGGGTGGAACTTCCCCCTGACAAATGGTAACAGAGTTTGGTTATATAATTTATGTCTTTCTCCTTATTATCTACTTCCAAGAGATAAGCGTAATAGGCTAATTAGACAAGAATGATTTACAATCGACTGAGGAAGGATTAGGTCATCTTTCTAACAATGCCGAAAAAGAAAAATGGAGCACATTCCGATGGCTCCCTCCCCTCTGATACAGAAGCAGAAAGCTTTTCACGCTGGCTTCCAAGTTTCCAAACGCCGATAGCTTCAGCAATCGGACCGGATGAAAAATCAGCTGTGGGGGAAAGATCTCAACAAGATGGGACTGCTCCGGGAGATAACAATCTACAACTGAGGTTAGTAGAACATCTCCCTTCTAATTATGCATGTTCCCAAATATCTCTAAGAGATTGTCCCTCCTGGCTGATACTGGCATCCTGGGAGGTCAAACGAGGCTGGCTCCAGGAGTTAGTCAACGCTTCCTTGAGAGAGGGGTCCTTGCCGGCCGCCTTGAAAGAGGCGGTGGTGAGGCCCCTACTCAAGAAGCCTTCCCTGGATCCAGCTATGTTAACTAACTATCGTCCTGTCTCCAACCTTTGCTTTTCGGCGAAGGTTGTAGAGAGTGTGGTGGCACAACAGTTCCCACGCCACTTGGAGGAAATTGATTATCTAGACCCGCGCCAGTCCGGTTTCCGGCCCGGTCACAGCACGGAGATGGCATTGGTCGCATTGGTGGATGATCTCTGGAGGGCCAGAGATGGGGGTTGCTCCTCCATCTTGGTCCTATTAGACCTCTCAGCTGCTTTTGAGACCATCGACCATGGCATCCTATTGCGTCGTCTGGAGGGGTTGGGGGTGAGGGGCACCGTCTTGCGGTGGTTCTCCTACCTCTCCGGCCGGACGCAATGTGTGCTGACAGGGGAGCAGAGGTCGACCCTGAGGCCACTCACCTGTGGGATGCCGCAGGGGTCGGTCCTCTCGCCCCTCCTGTTCAACACGTATATGAAGCCGCTGGGTGAGATCATTCGTGGTTTTGGGGTCGAGTACCATCTGTACGCTGATGATACTCAGCTGTACATCTCCACCCCGAACCACCCCAACGATGCCGTCGAAGTGATGTCCCGGTGCCTAGAGGCCGTACGGGTCTGGATGGGAAGTAACAGACTCAAGCTCAACCCCTCCAAGACGGAGTGGCTGTGGCTACTGGCGCCCCGGTTCAACCAGTGGGTTCCATCACTGGCCATCGGGGGCGAACAACTGGCCCCCGTGGAGCAGGCACGCAATTTGGGCGTCCTCCTGGATGCCCGGCTCTCGATGGATGACCATGTGACAGCCGTGGCAAGGGGGGCGTTCCACCAGGTTCGCCTGGTGCGCCAATTGCGTCCCCTATTGGACCGGGACGCCCTTCACACAGTCACCCATGCGCTAGTGACGTCCCAACTGGACTATTGCAATGCTCTCTACATGGGGCTTCCCTTGAGATGCACCCGAAGACTGCAGCTGGTCCAGAATGCGGCCGCGCGGGCAATCATGGGAAGTTCTAGGTACTCCCATATAACACCTCTCCTGCGCGGGCTGCACTGGCTACCTGTGGCTTTTCGGGTGCGTTTCAAGGTCTTGATTATCATCTTTAAAGCACTCCATGGCACAGGACCTAGCTATCTGCAGGATCGCATCCTACCGCACACATCCCTGCGGCCGATTCGCTCTCACAGAGAGGGACTCCTCCGGGTGCCGTCCACTAGGCAATGCCAGCGGGCGGCGCCCAGGAGTAGGGCCTTCTCTGTGATGGGCCCGACCCTCTGGAATGACCTCCCCCCCGACATCAGAACAACCACCGATCTCCGCTCCTTCCGCAAGAAACTTAAGACCCACCTGTTCCACTTGGCTGGCCTGACCTAACCGTAGCTTTAATCTTTAATCTTTCTGGCCTGTATTTTAAATTTTTGGGGGTAGGCTCCTTAGGTTGCTTTTTAATTTTTATTATTATTGTACAGCTTTACATTTAATTTGTTTTTAGGGGTATTTAAGATTTTCCATTTTGTATATGGTTTTTTAACTGCTGTCTGTACACCGCCCCGAGTCCCTTCAGGGAGAGGGGGCGGTCTATAAATTCAATAAAATTCAAATTCAAATTTTGAAATGCTCGCGGCTAAACCAAAGCGTTCACTGCTGCTACAGCAAATTCACCCCCATGCAGAAAGAGAAACTTATGAATCTTCCCAGACTTCTGAGCAAGATATGGAAAGCTATCGTAATCACATAGAATTTTTTGAACGCCAGCTTTTACAGGCCAAAATAGATTACACAGTGTTAGAGGCATTGGTGGGTTCCTGCCGGATCGCACCGGATCGCGCGCTCCCTTTTGGCGCTGAACCCGGAAGTATGTTCTTGCCCCGCCCCTGGCGACGGGATGACGCTTGCCTGCGCTCCACCAGCTCGGCTGGGACCGGAGACGTTTCCTCAGCGGAGCGGAGCGCCTGAAAGGGACGCAGGCTCAGCCTGCCAGGTTGCCACCGCTCCACTGAAGACATTGCTGAGCAGAGAAACGTCTGCGGTCCCAGCCGAGCTGGTGGAGCGCAGGCAAGCGTCGTCCCGTCGCCAGGGGCGAGGCAAGAACGTACTTCCGGGTTCAGCGCCGAAAGGGAGCGCGTGATCCGGTGCGATCCGGCAGGAACCCACCACTGGTTAGAGGCAAGTAAGAAGGGTTTTCCTATCTTTCAAACTTCTGAAAACGCCATCTTGCCTTCTTCTCTAAAGCCTAAGACACACCCCCTGGAGGATACTGTGTCAGGCAAATCAGAACAGAGAGATGTGCACATGTCATAATTGCCACGTGATCTCCTTTGTTCTGCAATATATGCCACGCAGGCAGAAACATTGCAGCCAAGAAGTGAAGTTGCACCGCCATCTCCTGGCAGAAATAATTTACTAAAAGGAACTGACATGCATTTTAAAATCAACGAGCAATTTCAGGCAATGCAACAGACTCTTTCATAAATGTCACTAGATTATTCAAGTATTTAGGCTACTAGGCCACAAATGCCCTCTCAGGCCCAATTTTCAACACCTCCTGATGGTGCACATGCCTTTCCAGATAGAACAAGACAGTACTTAATGCAGCAAAGGCAGATGTCTGCCCCCAAAGCAAGCCCAGTTAATTTTGCTGTTCAAGCATCAACTGCACCTGTAATACAGAGACCACAGGTCCGATTACAGCTCCCCCTGGTTCAACAACCAGCATTTTTACTTGCACAGCAAGTTTTTCAAATGCATATTCCTCAAAAGGCATTTTCTGTCACTCCTTTGACTGGTGAGTCCAAATTAAAAATGTCAGGACAGAATTATAAAGCCTGGGTCAGTGAGGTTGCACTCTTGCTTCGCAGAGAAGGTATCCATTGTATGGTGTTTAATCCTCCTGCCCAACCATGGACTCCTGCAATAAGAGACCTAGAGACTAGGGCTTGCACAACATTATTGATGTCCATGGATACTGAATTGCAGGTTACTTTTCCACCTGATGCAACAGCCCAACAAATTTGGGCCCTTTTGGAAGATTGCTACAGGCCCATTTCAATTGAATCTTCATGTTTGCTCATGTCTGAGTTCCATGGTTCGAAGTTGAAACCTGGTGAACAAATTGGTGGATATTTGACCAAACTGAAAGGAATGAGAAGTGAATTGAGAGAAAGAGGCCATGTTATTGATGATATCCAAATGATCAGCATTATCATTAACTCATTGATTTATGAATGGAGAGATGCCATTGCAAAGATTAACCACGTGCCTATTGCTCAACGCACTGTTAATAATGTATGCAGACTTTTAATTGAGGAGGAAGCTATCAAATTAGCCACACCACATTTGCAACGGCCGCCAGCGTCAAGAGCTCCAGCCAGACGTCCCTTCCGAGGAAGAGCCTACGCTCCAAGGATGCCAAGATGCTACATCTGCAACCATATGGGACATGACACCCGGGATTGTCCCCAACGAGTTCCAGCTCCCGTCACATACCAGCCCAGAGGAACAGACTCCAGAGGCAGAGGTAGAGGCGGAAGACAAGGTCGTCGTGGTCCAAGGTGTGATCCACAAGCTCCACTCGCAACATTGGCCTTAACCAACGATCCACAACCTGATCCAGAGTACGACAGACATCTTTTGTGGACTTTGGACAGTGGAGCAGCTTTACACATTACTTACAGAAAGGAACTTTTCACAGAGATGCGCGAGTCTGAATCTGAATTTCGAGAACTGTACTCCTTCTCCAACCACCCTTGTAAGGTCATGGGAAAAGGAACTGTTTACATTGAAGAGCTCGATACACTCATCCCTGATGTTTATTACATACCTTCAGCAACCAGTAATTTGCTTAGTCAGTCACTTGTCTAGAGAGTTAAAGTTCTAGGTTCACCACCTCGAGAAAGCAAGTTACATAGTTAAAAATGGAGATATTGTTGCTGAAACCATGCTGATTGGTGGTGTTTATTACTTAAAGCCAAAGCCTAAGTCCCAAACAAAGGCAAGTATGCAAACTCCAAAAAGGAAAAGCACAGGCCCAGAGAGAATTGGTTCAGAGAGAGATCCTGTTGCTACTCCAAAGGCTCCTAAAGCCAACAAACAGAAAATTAGGAAGCAGGTTGCTCAGAGCAAGCCTGAGGTTCCTCATGAAACTGTTAATGTTGAAAATTCACTAACTGGTAAACCTTTGCATTCCAGGTGTATCCACAAGTGGCATAGAAGATTGGGGCACGCCAGTTTCCGTGTTCTTAGAAAAATGCCGGAGTTCACAAAAGGTTTGGATCTAAAGGGGTGTAAGGTGTTTTTGGATTGTGCAGTTTGCAGGAAAGCTAAATCCAAAGCTGCTGCTGTTGCCAAACGCTACACGCCTGTCAACACGCATTTTTGATTTGGTACACACTGACATAGTAGGTCCTTTTCCACCAACAATTGGTGGTAAAAAGTATTTTCTAACAATTGTAGATAATCATTCTAGATATGGATTTGTATATCCTATGAAAGAAAAATCTGAGACCTTTCAGATCTTTAAAGACTTTGCAGCATTTGTTTCTACCCAATATCAAGTTCGCATCGCCAGAATCCAGAGTGACCGTGGTGCAGAATTCATGTCTCAGCGTTACCAGGACTGGATGCGTAAGAATGGAATTCTTCATCAGACATCTGCTCCATATACACCGGCTCATAACGGAGTCGCAGAATGAAGACAAGGGGTTCTACAAATCATGATGCGTTGTCTCCTAGAAGACGCCAATCTCAGTAACATATACTGGGGTGAAGCTATCAAATATGCAAATTACATTGTCAACCGTACTTGGAGCAGTGTAATAAATCAGACTCCTTTCTTCATGATGTATGGCTACAAGCCCGATCTCAAGAACCTCCACATTTTTGGTTCATACGCTATGGTGAACATTCCCTTAGCTCAAAGAAGAAAAGGAGGTCCAGTAGCAAAGAGACTGAGATTTATGGGTATTTAATGATAATTCAAAATGGAGTAAATTTATTAACCCTAGACATGTAATTGTGATTTCTCAATCTGCTAATTTTGAGGAAGATATTGACTGGTCCAGGATTCATTCCAATGATCCTGGAGTTTATTTTCCTAGAGATGATGTTGCAGATGCCACACAGCCTGATGACCAAGATTCACAGGCAGATATTCCTTCTACCAGTTCTTCACAACCTGATGTTCCGTCTTCGCGAGCCGCAGATGCTGATGCTAGCGACGAATGTGAGGACGAGGACGAAGAAGAAGAATGGACTGTTGTTCCGAGACGTTCCAAGAGGGTCACAAACGGTACCCCTCCACAACGATATTCATGGCAACTGACAAAAACACGCTTGCCTTTGATTTGTAATGTTACACTTCCTAAAGTGTAACATACCTGAGAAATGGTATGATGCAATGCAGGATGAAATGGACAGTTTAAAGAAACTTAATGTATTTACACCTGCAAAACCTCCAGCAAACAAAAAAGTCATTGGCACTCGATGGGTCTACAGAATCAAGAAGAAACCGAATGGTGAGTCATTGTACAAAGCCAGACTTGTAGCTCAGGGTTTCGCTCAACGTTATCCTGAGGACTACACAAACACTTACTCACCAACAGTCAGAACTGAGAGTGTAAAAATTGCTTTAACCACTGCAACTATTCTTGGTTTAGAAGTTTTCCAGTTTGATGTGGACACGGCTTATCTACATGCTGACCTAGATGAAGAGATCCACGTGAGAGGACCTCCAGGATTCCGATAGCAAGTAGGGGATACCTGGTTCCTAAACAAAAGTCTTTATGGTCTGAAACAGTCAGGTTTGATGTGGTACTTATGTCTTACTGACAAACTAAATTCAATGGGCTTTATTAAGTCCGAAACTGATGAATGCGTATTCACAAAAAGATCTAACAATGTCTATGAGATAATTCTTGTTTATGTTGATGATATTGTTTATATTGGTCCAAATAAGAAAATGAGTGAGATTTTTGCTAAAAGTTTGCAGAGATACATCACATTGAAATCTTTAGGTCACATTAGCACTTACTTAGGTGTTCAGATTGACAAAACACAGAAGGGGTTTAGTCTTTCACAAGAGGAGAAAATTGACCACATTTTGCATCATTGCAACATGAAAGATGCTAACACAACAAAGACACCCATGCAAACAGATTTTCACAACTTAACACATGAACCAAGTCCTGAGTTTGAGGATCAAACACTTTATCGTTCAGTCATTGGGTCACTGTTGTACATTAGTAGTTGGACCAGACCCGACATTGCACTTAGTGTTAATCTCTTATCACGACACGTAGGTAAGTCAAAACAGTTTCATTGGACATGCGTTAAGAAGTTATTGAAATACCTGAAGCACACTAAACACATGAAGTTATTGCTAGAACCAACACATACTGATCATGCAGAATTATGTTGTTATGCAGATTCTGATTGGGCAAGTGATAAGAAATCACACAAAAGTACTTCAGGTTACATGAAGTTCCTGAATGGATGTCCTGTTTACTGGCAAGTGAGAAAACAGAATTTTGTTTCGTGTTCATCTACTGAAGCTGAATATGCTTGTGTTTCAGATGCATGTAATTCTCTAACATGGTTTGATGCTTTGATCGCAGATATATGGACATGTCCGATTCGACCAATCACCGTGATGGAAGATAATGAATCGGTGGTTTATATTTCTTTTTTTTAATATATATAATAAAGTTTTTTATTAGTTTTACAAAATTTTGAGGAAAAGGGTAATGGATATGGTTACAAATTTTGACAGCTACATTATGCAGGAAATGGTACTCCCCCCCAATTCTCATAACTTTTACATATTAATAAACAAAATGATTATTGCTTAGCTAAATTTTGACAGCTTATTTTTACCTTATATCTTTCAATAATTTCAATCTATTTTGTATCGAACAGAAAAGATTCCCTATATCAGCAATTGCATTATTTTTCTAACTCACTTCTGTGATCTGAGTTTTCTCAATGTTGCCTCCTCCCCCCCCCCCCCCGCCTGCCAGCAAAGCCTCGGCACCTCCCGTGTCTTGTGTAGTATCGTCAGCTTTATCTAGGAGAGCTTTGTTTTTTTCCATGAAGGCCTCCGCCTCCATAGTTGTATTAATTCTAACTCTACCGCCCTCCCAGAATATCAGCATACCTTCTGGCAAAAGCCACCGAAACCAGAATCCTTTTTCAAATAGTTTTTTTGCTAATACCGCATATTTTTTTCTTTTATCTCTTACTTTCTTTGGGATTTGTTTCAGGATAGCTATCTCTCTATCCTTGTATTTTAACATTTGCCCCCTTTGTGCACCCAGAATCTCATCTCTTGTAGCCTTTCTAAGAAATTTAATGTGAACCTCTCTTGGAACATTGTGTGTTCTAGCATAAGCTGAATTAACTCTATAGACCAGGTCAATATCCCATCCTAACTGCTGTCTGTTTTTTTTAATATATTCAGCCAACACTTTTGTCATGATCTCCCTCAAATCTTCATTGTCAGTCTCAATTACGTTTTGAAATCTAAGGAAAAAAGAGATCCTTTCAAATTCCATTTTTATCATGTGGTTCTCAAGTTCTAGGTTTCGTCTCTGGACCCCCCTCACCTCCCCCCTCATCTCAGCCGTCCCCTCCTCCAAGACTTCCAGTCTCTGTTTATTTTGAGCCGTTTGGTTTTGATTTGGTTCATTCATTTCTTTCAATTGATTTTTGAAAGAATATCCTCCGTTTTTCCATGTTTTATTGTTGAATACACCAAGAATTCCAATTTTCTCTCAATTTTTTCCTCCGTGTTTAATAATTTTTGCAGTTCTAAAAATATTCCTTGCAAATTGAAATCCTCCACGTTGTTTTCAGATGCCATATTCATACACAGTTGCTTTCGCTTACAAGGTCAGATAAGATTAAAGCATGTGTTCACAAAGACCACTGTTTTTCGCAAATAATGCTGCTCTCAACTCTCTCTGTGAACAAAAACAGACTTGAAAGGGACAGCTGTGGACTCTTAAGATAGCCAAACAGCCAGGCAGTAAAGCCTTGAAATGCCGAAGTCAAAACAATCCATTACAGAGAAAAAAGAACGTTCCGTCTTTGAATTCACAAAGACTCTGCTCAGCCTCCGGGGTGGGGATTTTTTTTTTTTGTATCTCTTTTATATATCAAATTAAACAAAGAAATCCAATTTAAATGAGTTAGAAAAAAGTTCCCACAACAATAAAAGAGGAAAAAGTTAATCTGTAGTTTACAGAGAGTCACAAAAGAAGTTAGAAGAAGAAAAGCTTGATCCATCCGTTTCAAAAAGTTTGCACAGATTCAATCCATGTAAATAACATTTTAAAAATATGATAACCACTGTCCAAGACCATTCCAAAGATCAAATTCACCGCTAAGTTCTTCTATTCTTTCATTTGAATTGGTTTTTAAGATTTATAGGCAATCTTTTTTTTAAAATAATAAAAATTCCTCACCAGCTGGAAACACTTTCTCTTTCCACATCGTTCCATTTGGAGCTGCCCTGACTTTGTCAGCCTTGGCTGGATTTTTTGTCACCGGCTTGAAGATCTTCTCTTGCTTCCTTCGGAGATTTTCCGATATCCCCGAGATCAGCAAGACGTAATCTTCCTATTCATCATCTCTTCGGGATGGTTTAGGTCCAAATTCGGACCCCCCAATGGCAAAAGTATCGACTGCAATCTCAGAGCATTGAGATTGCACGTCGTTCCGTCACGACTTCAGCTCCTCTTCAGGAATGTTCTGACGCTGTAGGCCACATTCCTCTAGCTAAGGAACCTCTTGAGGAATGTACTGAGGCTGTAGGACATGTTCCTCTAACTGAGGAACCTCTTGAGGAACGTTCTGAGGCTGTAGGCCATGTTCCTCTAGCTAAACAACCTCTTCGGAGGGTTTAGGCCATGTTCCTCTAGCTAAGGAACCTCTTGAGGAACCTTCTGAGGCTGTAGGCCATGTTGCCGCACCCATAATGCAACGTGTGACCCCCCAGTGCGCATGTGCGCACAACGTGCGACCCCCCCCCCATTTTTACATGCTTTTTCCCCCTCCCCAGGCTCCCGGGGCTTTGTAGGAGCCTGGGGAGGGCGAAAGGAGCCTCCCCCGACCCCCCGGAGGCCCTCCGAAGGCTTCAGGGACCGTCCGGAGGCTTCCCTGATGCCTTCGGAGCGCTTAAAACCACCCTCAGAGCAAACCGGAAGTGACTTCCGGGTTGCTCGGAGGGTGGTTTTAAGCGCTCTGAAGGCATCAGGGAAGCCTCGGACGGTCCCTGAAGCCTCGGAACGCTTAAAAACCACCCTCCGAGCAAACCGGAAGTCACTTCCGGGTTGCTTGGATGGTCGTTTTAAGCGATCCGAAGGCGTCAGGGAAGCCTCGGACGGTCCCTGAAGCCTTCGGAACGCTTAAAATGACCCTCCGAGCAACCCGGAAGTCACTTCCGGTTTGCTCTGAGGGTGGTTTTAAGTGCTCCGAAGGCGTCAGGGAAGCCTCCGGACGGTCCCTGAAGTCTTCGGAACGCTTAAAACGACCCTCCGAGCAACCCGGAAGTCACTTCCGGTTTGCTCGGAGGGTCGTTTTAAGCGTTCCGAAGGCTTCAGGGACGGTCCCTGAAGCCTCCGGGGGGGGGGGAGGCTCTTTTCGCCCTCCCCAGGCTCCTATAAAGCCTCTGTGTCAGGCCTGTAATTCTGTTCCTTTTAGGATCTTTGGCCTGCCACATAATTAAAACATACATATTATGCTGTTTCATTGGTATAGTAGTTGGGAGGGGGGAATAGAAAGGAGTAGGATTGTGGAATGTATTGTTATGGATTTCTTAGAAGCTCAAGGTCGTCTTTTGTCTCCGCACCTCGACACCTGGCCGGAAGAAGAGGGGTGTACATGCCAGAGTGGAAGATGAAGATTGGACCATGTGATGAATTATGGGGTGTGGGGATAGATGATGAACTTTTAACTTGGGGAATTCACCGGATGTACCTTAGAGTTGAAATTTCACCAGCTTAATGCCAACATGCCTGTCTTATTAAATTGGAGTTTTAAGGACTACTTTGCCTTGGACAATGATTTAATTCTGCATGATATTTGGAACGCTGACATTATTTCAACTCTCCATAAAAATTTTTTTCTTTCATCGGGGTACTGAATCCCAGTTCTGACCCAACCCTGGGCAGGACGAAATTTCAGTGAAGATGGAGGAGCGAAAGAATGCAGCAGAGAAAGCTAAGGATGATGGATCGCTTATTTTTGTCGAGACTATCTATGCACCTTCTAAAGAAATAGTTCAACAGGCAGAGGCGAGGGAAAAGGAACCGAAACCAAGATTTTCCTCACAGACGGAGTTAGACCTGCGAGAGGAAGTTTCGGGATTTATTGCTTCTCAGGAATGCCTGCTGGAAGGAGGGGGGCCCCCCAAGGGAACTCTGACAGACGGCTGGAGCATGGGGAGAAGAGCAAATGAATGGAGATCTCAGTCACTCTCACGCAGCCAGTCTTTGATGGGCCTTCAGGACCAATTCCGACGCCTAAATGTGAGTGAACAAAAACCCCTGGGGCCCCCAGAACCACCCGGGTGGAGGCTAGCAAAGCCCACATTATCCTTCCCCAGCAGAGAAACTGCTGCGCAGTGGAGCGGAGACCTTGGGTCTTTCCACACAGCCATCAGCGAATCAGCACCCTCCCCTCTTAGAGTGAAAAAAAGTTGGGAAGTAAAACTTAACCAGCCGAAAGGGGCCTGGAACACTTTCACCTCCCCCCCTCTGCAAAGCGATGGCTCTGGACCCATCAATCAAGCCAATTCAGGTTGGGCTTTCTTCCCGGGTCATGGATGGGCTCAATGCCAGTGGACGCCTGCCCCTTCCCAACCAATGGCGCCACCCCAAATAGCTGCTCAGAGGCAGAGCCAAGGAATGGGACCACCACAGGGCCCAGCCCCCCCACCAATGCCTCAGCAGGCTTTTGCCCAACCGATGGGTGTGGCCCCACAAAGAAGCTTACCACCCCAAGCAGCAGGCCAACAGGTTGCTCAGGTTCAACCACAAGCACCCCCTCCTCCTCCCACACCCCCAAGGTTCCGTGCAACCTATGATGGCAGCCGAGACAAACTAGCTTACTTTATGAATCGAGTGTTGGCATACGTTGACCAAGTAGGCCCACAATACCTGACGGATCGAGAACTGATCCAAGAAATAGCAGAGGGGGATGAATGAAGGAGAGGCAGCACAATGGATAGCGGAACTCCATGAAGAAGCAGCTCCTGAGTTAGATGACATAACGGGGTTCATCCAACTGATGCGGGCCCGATTTTACGATGTGGCCCAACAGGTAGATGCTGAAGACCAGATCCAGGAATTACGACAGGGGGGTCGGCCGGTCAAAGAATTAGTTTGGGAATGCCGGAGAATAGCTGGAAGACTACGTTACTGGCCAGAGAGACTATTGGTCTATACGTTCAAAAAGGCCTTAGATCCCAAACTGAAACAAGCTTGTGCCGTAAGGGGGACCCCAGATCGTATCCAAGAATGGTACACCACTGCAATCATACTGGACCACGAGATTAATACCTATCCAAAGCCTGGTACCAGAACCCCTGAAAAAAAACCGTTAGCCCACCGAACGCAGAGGCAGCAAACTGAAAAGCTCCCGCCAACCCCTCGTTCCTGGGCCCCCAAAATAAAGTGCTACCGTTGTGGTCAGCTTGGCCACCGGGCATCTACATGCTGGGCTCCAGCCCCAGTTCCACAACCACGCCAACCACCTGCCAGCACAGTCAAGAAAACCCCCAGAAAACCCCCAGAAAAAAGTCGTCTGGCACAACAGCCAGCAGGGGCAGAGAGCGGAGCCACTGAAAACGCCCTGGACACTTCAGAGGAGGAAGGGGAAGGAAACCCAGAAGACGACCCAATGGTGAGTGCACCTATCCGCCCCTTCCAAATAAAAGCCAAACTCCAAATACCGAAAACGGGGGTAGAAGGGGAAGTTGGGGTGATTATAGATACCGGCTGCACCCGATGCTTAATCAGCATGTCAATAGTGGAGCAACTAGGTATACGCACCAGACCCCTGAAACAACCCATTCCGTTTGAGCAAGTGGATGGAACCCTAATTGGGGGAGCTCCGGCTACAAAGATCACTGAGTTAGTAAAACTGGTGATAGGCCGCCACTATGAGTTCCTCAGATTCATCGTGGCCCCTGGAATGCAGGAGTCAGTTATCCTAGGGCTTGCATGGTTGGACAAGTGGGAACCTACCATAAAGTGGGAGGATGGCGTTAGAAAGGTGACTATTGGACTTGGGCCGCTACCACCAGTGGAACCAAAAGGCCACCCAGGAACATTGGAACCTAACAGCCCAACCCATCCAGAACCTGCAGCAACCGCAGCAGACACTAAACTTCCGGGAATCCAACGAGTCCCAAAGATCTATTGGGATCTGGCGGAGGTGTTCAGTGAGGAAGACGGAAACTACCTTCCACCTCACCGTGCCACAGATTGTGCCATAGAGTTCAAACCTGGGGTAACCTTACCAAAGCCCAAAATGTACTCTATGACGCCTAAAGAGATCATAGAATTGAGGAAGTACATCGACACCAATTTGAAAAGAGGGTTTATTGAACCAGCAAAATCAAAAGTAGCAGCCCCAGTGCTCTTCAGGGAAAAGAAAGATGGGGGGGTTCGCCTCTGTGTGGACTTACGAGCTTTGAATGCGGTATGCGAAAAGAATACCTATCCCCTCCCTCTCATGAAAGATATGTTGAACCACTTGGCTAAGGGAAAGATCTTCACCAAGCTGGATTTGAGAGAGGCGTATTACCGTATACGAATCCGGAAAGGGGATGAGTGGAAGACCGCTTTTAATACTCCCTTAGGCAGCTTCCAATATAAAGTCATGCCTTTCGGACTACAAGGAGCACCCGCAGTATTCATGCAGTACATAAATGAAGTGCTACACACGACCACCTGTACCGCGGAGTACTCGTTTATTTAGATGACATCTTGATCTTCTCTGAGACCATGGAAGAACATGTGAAACTGGTACGGCAAGTCCTGAAAAAACTTCTAGCTGCCAAACTTTATGCAAAATTGTCAAAGTGTGAATTCCACAAGACCTTGCTAGATTATCTGGGATATCGTATCTCCAATGAAGGAGTAGAAATGGACCCAGAAAAAGTGAAAGCGGTGTTAGATTGGAAACCTCCAAGCACTCGCAAACAATTACAAAGCTTCCTTGGATTTGCAAAACTTTTATAGGCAGTTTATTCCAACCTTTGCTGAAATTGCCCTACCATTGACTGACCTATTAAGAACGGGGCCTTCCCCTACTAAACCAAAAGCAAACCAACCATTAAAATGGACAATCGACTGTCAAAAGGCTTTTGAGAAATTAAAACGGCTCTTTGCCCAAGAACCCATATTGCAACACCCCGATCCAGAGCGACCTTTCATAATCCAAACGGATGCCAGTGATGTCGCAATAGCTGCGGTGCTACTACAAAAGAATAAAGAAGGCCACCTCTTACCATGCGCTTACATCTCCAAGAAACTCACCACTACGGAAAGAAGGTGGCCCATTTGGGGGAGAAGGAGGCATTCGCGATCAGATGGAGCATGCTCACCTGGAGGCATCTCCTGGAAGGGGGGGGGGATATACCATTCGAGGTATGGACTGATCATAAAAACCTCGAAACTCTCCTTGCCCATCGAAAGTTATCCCCCAAACAGGTCCGTTGGGCCCAATATTTCCAAAGGTTCAAATTTGAAATTAAACACATCCCCGCAGGGAAGAACTTATTAGCAGATGCACTGTCGAGAAAACCCCAGTTTGACAGTAAGAAGGAAGAAATTTTCCACCCCATCATATCTCCTTCTCACCAAAAGGCAGCTCAAGTCACCAGTCGAAGCCAAGATAAACTGAGAACCGAACTGAAAGCAGCCCTCCAGACAGACCCATGGTTCAACAACAACAAAGACATCCTAACGATTAATGATGGCGTAGCCTGGAAGGGATCCAAACTGTACGTCCCTGCAGAAATGAGATTGCAAGTGCTACAGCGGAGTCATGATGCGAAACTAGGAGGTCATTTCGGATTCCTGAAAACTCTCCACCTCGCTAGACGTCAATTTTGGTGGCCAAAGATGAGGTCGGAGGTGGAAGATTATGTAAAAAGCTGTGCTACTTGTGCAACAATGAAAACCCGTCCGGGAAAGCCCCCTGGACTACTACAACAAGTGGCCAACCCTAGCCGACCATGGGAAGAGATAGCAATGGACTTCATTGTCGAACTTCCAGATAGCAGTGGTAATAAAGTAATCTGGACAGTTATTGATTTGTTTTCCAAGCAAGCACACTTTATCGCTTGTTCAAGCCTACCATCCGCAAAGAAATTAGCGAAAATGTTTGTGAAACACATTTATCGCCTACATGGAGTTCCAAAAAGGATCATTTCAGATCGCGGAGTTCAATTCACCGCCAAGTTCTGGAGAGAATTCCTAAAATCGATCGGGTCCACGCAGGGACTCAGCTCAGCATTTCATCCCAGCACAAATGGGGCAGCAGAGAGGGCCAATGCGATGGTGGAACAGTATATCCGGTGTTTATGTGGACTATCAGCAAGACAATTGGTCGGACTTGCTACCTTTCGCTGAAGTAGCATATAATAATACGGTTCACAGCAGTACCGGATTAACTCCTTTCCAGATTACCAGTGGCATGGAATTCGTTCCCATGCCTGAACTACCTAAGGAACCTCCCTCATCCATGTCCCTGAATGAATGGCTGGAGGCACTAAAGAAGGGATGGGAGAATACCAAAAAGGCGCTAACAGATGCGGCAGAAGCCTACAAGAAGCAAGCTGATAAACATCGTTCCCTACAACCCCCCTTTCGAGTGGGGGACAAAGTTTTTTTGTCTACTAAATACATAAGATTAAAGATGCCTAGTAAGAAATTAGGTCCAAAATTTCTAGGTCCTTTCCCAATAGAAAAGATAATTAACCCAGTTACAGTTCGACTCAGCCTACCCAGACTCTTAGGGAAAATTTACCCGGTATTCCATTGTAGCTTATTGAAGCCGGTAAGGGAGTCTAGCACGAGACCATCCACCCAAACTCCACCTCCTCCCGTAGTGGTAGAAGGGGAAACACATTATGAAGTGAAAAAAAATATTAGATTCCAGGCTGTATAGAGGTCGTTTACAATATTTAGTGCATTGGAAGGGATACCCTTTGTCAGAAGCTACGTGGGTGAAAAGTTGGGATCTGAAAGCAGATAAATTAGTGAAGCAATTCCATGAGAAATTCCCTGATAAGCCAAAGGGTCCCCCTGGGGCAGGAAGAGGTGGTTAAATTTTGATAGTTAACATTTATGTTATTCTCTTTTCAGGAAACGTTTTTCTCTTGAGGAGAGGCCGCCTGTCAGGCCTGTAATTCTGTTCCTTTTAGGATCTTTGGCCTGCCACATAATTAAAACATACATATTATGCTGTTTCATTGGTATAGTAGTTGGGAGGGGGGAATAGAAAGGAGTAGGATTGTGGAATGTATTGTTATGGATTTCTTAGAAGCTCAAGGTCGTCTTTTGTCTCCGCACCTCGACACCTGGCCGGAAGAAGAGGGGTGTACATGCCAGAGTGGAAGATGAAGATTGGACCATGTGATGAATTATGGGGTGTGGGGATAGATGATGAACTTTTAACTTGGGGAATTCACCGGATGTACCTTAGAGTTGAAATTTCACCAGCTTAATGCCAACATGCCTGTCTTATTAAATTGGAGTTTTAAGGACTACTTTGCCTTGGACAATGATTTAATTCTGCATGATATTTGGAACGCTGACACTCTGGAGCCTGGGGAAGACGAAAAATAGCTTTTAAAAAGGTGAACTCAGCTGGCCAGCGCGCGCATGCGCGCAGGCCAGCTCACAGGGCAGCGCCTCGCGTGCCCTGACAAATGGCTCCGCGTGCCACTTGTGGCACGCGTGCCATAGGTTCGCCATCACTGCTGTAGGCCATGTTCCTCTAGCTGAGGAACCTCTTGAGGATCCTTTTGAGACTGTAGGCCACATTCCTCTAGCTAAGGAACCTCTTCTGAGGCTGTAGGCCACATTCCTCTCGCTAAGGAACCTCTTGAGGAACGTTCTGAGGCTGTAGGCCACTTTCCTCTAGCTAAGGAACCTCTTCTAAGGCTCTAGGCCACTTTCATCTAGCTAAGGAACCTCTTTTTTTTTATTAAAGTTTTAATAAATTTTACAATATGTTTCCCCTTCCCCTTCCCTCCCTCCACCCCAAACCCTCCCCTCCCCACAACTTCCAAGAGCAAAATACAGGGTATAAACATTTAACAATCATACGCTAACATAAGCTAACTGATTTTGACATCCTACCTCCTCTTGTGCTTTAATTCCCCTTTTGTTAAGCTAACTTTAGGTAAATTGTAACATTCTTTGTGCCTTCACTCATAAGCTAATTGAAATTTCCTAGTCCAATATTTATTTTGAATATAGTCGATCCATCTTCTCCATTCCAACTTATATTTCTCATCCGAATGGTCCTTCAAATATGCTGTGATTTTGGCCATCTCTGCTAGATTTACTACTTTTAGAATCCATTCTTGAATAGTAGGCAATTCTTCCCTCTTCCAGTACTGCGTCACCAACAATCTTGCTCCCGTCGTTAAGTTCAAAATCAAATTAGTCTCTATAACTGTACAGTCTGTAATTATACCTAACAAAAACAACTGGGGAGTGAACTGTATCCTCTTTTTAAGTATATTTTGAATAACCCACCATATTTTTATCCAAAATGCTTTGACTTTTTTGCAAGTCCACCATATTTTTTTTTTAATTGGATTTATATGCCGCCCTTCTCCCAAGGACTCAGGGCGGCGTACAGCATTAAAAAACACAAGTTAAAAGGAAATTAGAAACAATCCAAAAAACAAACCCAATTTATATAACACTCACATTTTAAAAATTAAATAAAAATTAACAGGCCAGGCCGGCTTGCTGGAAAAGCCAACTTTTTAGGGCGCGTCGGAAGGACCGGAGGTCAGGGATTATGGGAAGCTCCGGGTGCAGCTCATTCCAGAGGGAGGGCACTCCCACAGAGAAGGCTCTCCCCCTGGGGGTCACCAGCCGACACTGTCTGGCCGACGGCACCCTGAGGAGGCCAACTCTGTGGGATCATACTGGACGGTGGGAGGCTACTGGTGGCAGTAGGTGGTCTCACAGGTACCCTGGGCCTAAGCCATGGAGCGCTTTAAAGGTCATAATTAATACCTTGAATCGCACCCGGAAGACAACCGGTAACCAGTGCAGGCCGCCTAAAAGGGGTGTAACATGGGAGCACCTAGGTACCCCCATGATAACCCGCGTGGCCGCATTCTGGACCAGCTGAAGCCTCTGGGTGCTCTTCAAGGGCAGCCCCATGTAGAGAGCGTTGCAGTAGTATATATGGTAATACGTAGTATCAGCACAATCACATCTCCAACATTTAGGTTGTAAATTCGGATACATACAAGATAATTTTTTTGGATCTAAATGCCATCTATACAACATCTTATAAAAATTCTCTCTCAAATTCTGAGCTTGCGTAAATTTTACATTTCTTACCCAAATCTTTTCCCATGTTTCCATCATTATTGGTTCTTCAAAATTTTGTGCCCATTTTATCATACAGTCTTTAACTAACTCTGTTCCAGAATCTGTTTCTATCAGTATATTATACAAACTTTTTACATGCATTTGACTCTGGTCCCTAATTTGTTTTACTAAACTATCCTCATTTTGCGTGGTACCAATTGTCTGAACTTTTTTCCATCTAGCTTGTAACTGTCCATACTGGAACCAGGTTTGAATTACCCTTTCCTCTCTTAATAGGTTCAAAGGTTTTAACTGTAGTACACCTCTCTCTATATTAAGAAGTTCTCTATATGTAATTACATCCTGTTTTTGTTCTATACTTATATTCTCTATCGCGTGTCTGGGTACTACCCACATAGGTATCTTATCATTTAACCTATATTGGTATTTTTTCCAGACACGCAATAGGGCATTCCTTAATATATGGCTTTTAAAAATCTTATCCACCTTCTTATCATTTATTAAATAAGCGTGCCAACCATATACCAAATCATATCCCTCAATATTCAGTATTCTATCCTCTGTTAGATTAATCCAATCACTAATTGTTGATAAAACTACTGCTTCATAGTATAATTTTAAATCGGGCATTTTCAAACCTCCTCTTTCCCGTATGTCTTGCATTATTTTAAGTTTTATTCTTGGTTTCTTCCCTGCCCAGACAAAGTTATTAATACCTTTCTGCCATTCTTCCAAATTTGCATCTTTTTAAAGTATTGGTATCATTTGAAAGAGAAATAGAAACTTAGGCAAAACATTCATTTTTACTGCTGCTATCCTTCCCAACAAGGACAATTGTAGTTTTTTCCATTTATTCATCTCTAACTGTATTTTATGCCATGATGGTTCATAATTATACTTATATAATTTCCCATTTGATGTTGTAATGTAAACTCCTAAATATTTAACCTTTTCTACTATCTCGCATCCTGTTACTCTTTCTAGTTTTTCTTTTTGATTTGTAGTCATATTTTTAACTATCATCTTTGTTTTTCCTAGATTTATTTTGAACCCAGATACTTGACCATATTGATTTATTATGTTCATTAAACCTATAACTGATTTCCCCGGTTGGGATAATGTTACAACCAAGTCATCCGCAAATGCTCGTACTCTATATTCATAATGCCTAATCTTAATTCCCTGTAGGTCATCTGACCCACGTATTCTATTCAACAATAACTCCAAGGTGAAGATAAACAATAATGGAGACAGGGGACACCCTTGTCTTGTTCCTTTTTCAATTTTAAAGGATTCTGTTAAACTACCATTAACTATAATTTGTGCTGTCTGTTTCTGGTATATTGCCTTGATAGATTCTGTAAAATACTCTCCAAAATGCATCTTTTGTATTATTTTTATTAGAAATTGCCAATTCACTCGATCAAATGCTTTCTCCGCGTCTAAGAATAAGAGCGCTGCGGGGACTTGGTTGTTCTTCCCCAAATATTCCAATATATTAACAATTTATCTTACATTACTTTTCATTTGTCTCCCCTGTATAAAACCAGATTGATCATTATGAATCATTTGTTGTATAATTGACATCAACCTATTTGCTAATATTTTAGCAAAAAATTTATAATCTGTATTAAGTAATGAAATAGGCCTATAGTTTTTTGGCTGAGTGTGATCCTGATCTTCTTTTGGAATCAGGGAAATAAAGGCTGTTCTCCAAGATGGCGGTACCCTTCCTTCCATTTGAATTTTATTAAATCATTCCTTAAGAGGTTCTACCATTTCTAATTGTAACTTTTTATAATAAACCGCTGTCAATCCATCTGTACCTGGGCCCTTCCCAATTTTTAACTGCTTAATTGCCAGGAGAATTTCCTCCGTGGTTACAAGTTGATTCAGTCTTTCCCTTTGTTCATCTGTAACTATAGGTATTTTCTCTTTCTCCAAATATCTATCTATATCTAAACCTTGTATTTTATCACCAGCGTACAGCCTAGTATAAAACTCTGAGAAAGCCATTTTAATCATGTCCTGTTGATAGACTTTACCTTTGTATTCTAGTTTCTCTATAGTACGAGGCTTTTGTTTTTTCCTTAACATGTATGCTCACCATCTACCTGGTTTATTTGCATTAGAAAAAGTATTATGTTTAGCATATAACAGATTAGTGGCTATTTGATCTGACATCAACATATTAAACTGCCCTCGCAGTAAAGTAATTACTTCTTTTGTCTTCTTATCATCTGGGTTAGATATTAACACCTGCTCTTTCTCTTTTATCTCTTCTTCTAATTCCCTTCGTTTTCCCCCCTGTTTGCGCCTATATAGATTGTTCAAATTTATTAAGACACCTCTCATGTATGCTTTGCTTGCATCCCAAACCATTTCCATCGATGTCCCCTTATGCATGTTAAAAGCAAAATATTCTTTCAATAGTTTTTTACATTCTATAACATTTCTCTCATATCTAAATAAATTTTCATTTAACCTCCAAGACCTCCTAGATCCCTCTCTATATTCCAATTCCATCCAAACCGGATTGTGATCTGTTAGAGTTCTCGGGCATATCTTTGTCTTCTTCACCCTAGAAAGGAAATCATTTGTAATTAATATGAAGTCAATTCTGGAAAAGGATTGATGCCTATCGGAAAAAAATGTTAAGTCCCATTCTTTAACATTCCGTTCTCTCCAGATATCTCTCAGTTCCATATCATCCATCAGATTGAAAAAGGATTTAGGCAATCTTGTTCGTGTTTGAGTATTTTGCAGAAGTCTCTTCTTGTCTTTGATGGTGTCCAGTACTCCGTTCCAGTCACCCAATAGTATACACAATCTATAATCACATTGTGTTAATTTAGTATGAAGCAACTTGTAAAAATTTTCTTGTTGTTGATGGGGAGCATATACTCCTGTTAAGAGTGTTTTCTTTCCTTCTATTAGTAGTTCAATTGCAATATATCTTCCTTGAGTATCTGCTTCAATTAATTCAGCCTTTAAATCTTTTCTTAATTATATAACTATACCATTTTTCTTCTCTGGAGCAGATGCCACAAAATGAGGTCCCAATCTTGCGTTCATCAAATATTTCTGATCCTGTGTTCTAATATGTGTTTCTTGCAGACAAATTACATTATTTTTAAATTGTTTCAGATAATGAAATATTTTTTTCCTTTTTTGTGGTGAATTTAAACCATTAACGTTCCAGGTTAGAAATTTAATTGTCATCTTCAGCTCCCTGAAGCCTTCTAAGAGCTACCTGGAAATCTTGCTGGGATTTCACCTTCGGTCTTGCTCCCCACACAGCTTCTGTGTTCGTATTTGTAATTTCTTGGATTATTGTCTGGGCTTGCTGCATCTTTAATTCTTGCTCTTTGCGTTTAGTGGCCGCTCGAGTTTGTCTTTGTTCCATAATTTCTTCTGTCTCGTCAGGTAAGTCCAGAGCTTCAGCAGCTCCCCCTTGTACCTGAATATCTTGCTGTTTGGTCTCCCCTGCTTCTTTTCTTCCTCTAGATCCTGGAGATGGAGGGTATCCAGCTTTTAATACATTGCTATAAAAATCTCTTGCCTTCCAAACTGAATTGAGACGATATCTTTCTCCTAGGTAGTTCACCACCAATCCGGCTGGGGCCTCCCATCTATACTGTATCTGGCGATTTCTGAGTTGATTCACTAGAAATGCATAATCCTTTCTGGATCTCAACATTTTTGGGGAATTTCCTTCAATACTATCGCGTCTTGACCTGCCACTTGTAACTCATTTTTGTAAGTTGCTTGCAATATTCCATTCCTAGTTTTCCTGGTGACAAAATAAATTACAATATCTCTTGGTAGTTGTCTCTGTCTAGCAATCCATGAATTAACACGGTAAATTTTGTCAATCTGCCAAGCACATTCTACCTTTGGTTCACCAGTTAATTGAGCGAAAGCTTCTGCAAAAATATCTCTCAGATCTTCTTGGTTATGTTCTTTCATACCTCTTATTCTTAGAGCAAATTCCATCGTTCTGTATTGTATCATTGTAACCTCTGCCTCTAACTTATCGATTTTGCTTTGTGCCTCCTCAACTTTATTCTCCAACTTGATATTAGACTCATTAATTTCTTCCACCTTCTCATCCAGTGATGTTACATAACCAAGTAAGCCCTTAAATGCATCTACTATGTCCTCTCTTATCTGTTGATTACGGGTTTGGATTAAATCCTTAATTCCAGACATTTCATCAGACACGTCTTTAAAAGCATTTGAAATTTTTCCCTCCAAAACAATGGCTTGGTCCTTTAATGCATTTTGAAGAGCCTCAAGTGTCAGAGTTTGTGTTTCTACTGGGGGTAATAAAGTTTGTAATTTCTGTCTCTGGGCTGGGGAGCTTCCAGCGCTTTTGGAAATGCTTAGTTTTGTTTGTTTTGAAGCCATTTCCAAATATTCAATCAAACTTTTCAACAACCAGTTCATTAAGTCCAAAAAGTCCACCTATTCCCCCAGATTTGTTTACTAATATTGTTTTCTTTGGTCTTAAACTCTTGAGTCTTTTAACAAAGTTAGCAGGCACTTGACAAGTGCTGTCCTTTTTAAGTTTCACTTTCATCACACCCTTTGTTATTCAGGCACCATCTTCCTTTTAGGTCCCTTTATCTTCACAGAAGGAAGTATATTACATCGGAATTAAGGTTTGTACTTGCGGTTATATTCGCTCCTGTTTTGCTCTGTCTGCAAATCATTCAAATGTAGATTGAAACATTGACAGCAGGGGTGGTTGTAATGTTTCGTTTCTGCGAAAGTAGAAGCGTCCCAGACGAGGAGCTCTGTCGGTCTTCTGGGGAGCTCTCACCCTTCGCACCCCAGAATTGCTCCTGGGGATCCTGGGGACCTCTACCCTTATGCCAGGCTGCTCACCTCCCCCTCTTTTCCCGAGGGGGGAGTTTTCAAGCCGCTAGACAGCTGGAGTTCCCTAGGGAGCGTCCTTCAATGCCAATGGTGCCACCGGAAGTGATTAGCTAAGGAACCTCTTGAGGAACATTTTGAGGCTGTAGGCCACTTTCCTCTAGCTAAGGAACCTCTTCTGAGGGTGTAGCCCACATTCATCTACCCGAGGAACGTCTTGAGGAATGTATTCCTCTCGCTAAGGAACCTCTTCTGAGGTTGTAGGCCATGTTCCTTTAGCTAAAGAACAATTTCTGAGGCAGTAGGCCACGTTCCTCTAGGTAAGGAACCTCTGGATGAACGTTCTGAGGCAGTCGGCGACGTTCCTCTAGCTAAGGAACCTCTTCTAAGGCTGTAGGCCATGTTCCTCTAACTAAGGAACCTCTTGAGGAACCTTCTGAGGCTGTAGGCCATGTTCCTCTAGCTAAACAACCTCTTCAGAGGCTTTAGGCCATGTTCCTCTAGCTAAGGATCCTCTTGAGGAACGTTCTGAGGCTGTAGGCCACTTTCCTCTAGCTAAGGAACCTCTTCTGAGGCTGTAGGCCACTTTCCTCTAACTAAGGAACATATTGAGGAACCTTCTGACGCTGTAGGCCGCGTTCCTATACCTAAGGAACCTCTTCTGAGGCTGTAGGCCATGTACCTCTGGCTACGGACCTCTTGTGAGGCTGTAGGCCACTTTACTCTAGCTGAGTAATCTCTTGAGGAATGTACTGGGGGCTGTAGGCCATGTTCCTCCAGCTAAAAGACCTCTTCTGAGGCTTTAAGCCATGTTTCTCTAGCTAAGGATCCTCTTGAGGAACGTTCTGAGGCTGCAGGCCAGTGGTAGTCAACCTTTTTCTATCTACCGCCCACTAATGGATCTTTCTTGATGGAAAAATTTCCTTACCGCCCACCAGTTTTTGCGCAAGTGCGGAATATTTTTTAGAAAGGAGGGTGTTTTAAAAAAAGGAAATGTACATACATTTATCTTTTTATTTCTACTTTATGCATGTTTACAATTTTTTTAACTTTATAAAGTTTAATTAGAAAACAATAAAGTAAATTGAAATTAGCTTTACTAGTGATTAATGAGATCTTTGAGGCTGATGCTGCGAGACTAAATATTTGATATCTGGTTCGATTTTCGTAAGGAACAAACGAAGGTCTCCTCTTTCGGTGATATTCAGATGGTTTCTCTGTTTGCTCATAATATGATTAACAGCACTAAAGCCTGATTCTACAAGATATGTGGTAGGGAAAGGTATCAATAAAGTGAACATCATTTTCTACATATTTGGATATAACACAGGCATTTTTTTATTTTGCCAGAGTTTTTGGTATCCACCACTGCCTAAATTACATTTAGTCTCTTCGTCATATTTAAGTTCTAATAGTTCTTCTTGGCAAGTTATATCAACCTCAGCAACATTTGCTGTAAAAGGATTTATCATCCAGTCATGCACCTTTAAGTTCAAAATATCTTGAAATCGTTTTTTCCATATCCAATTTGAGTTCGTTGAGGTGGCTACTGAACCTTTCACTATCCCCCGGAGTTACATCATTGAGACCAGCCTCATTATCACTTTCAAAAAACTGTACGACAAAAAATTGTACGACACTATCAAATAATGCAACATTCTATCACACTTGGCATTAGATTTGATCTTATTTACAGCTTTAATTATTATACTTAATGATGAATGGAGACTTGTACTTAAATGTTTTCCTACAATATGTTGTCTGTGCACAACACAATGAATACACAAAACGTTTGGCACTTCTTCCTTCAGGTAAGCAGCAAACCCACGATAGCGGCCTGTTCTGACCCCCCTTCCTCCGTTGCCCACACAGCACACACTCCGGAACAGTACAAGGGAACAAGGTTTATTACACCAACAGACAAGAGGTTTTGTGGCAGCAAGCCACCAAGACAGAACTCACAGAGACAGAACACACAAAAGCAGCTATCCAGCTTGCCAGGATCCCAGACTAGAGTTGCTGGCTTAAGTCCTTTGTTGATTGCTACGCAGAGCCTCTCCAGAGTCAACCCTTTTATAACCTAAAAAGGGCGTCTCCCAAACAGCACCTGAGAGCTCTTTACTGCCTATAATTACGCCCACACTCCTTGCGTCTGTGGGCGCGCCGGAAACGGGCATCTAGAAACGCCCTACTAAGTCCTGAGTCACTGTCCTCTCCGCTGCTCCAAGGCAGGGCATCGGGAGTCCTCCTCCTCTGGCTCTCACCGCTGCTCCATGCCTCTGGCGCCACCTGGTGGCCGACCAGACTCTCGGATTCCTGCTCAGCCTCCGAATCCTGTCCAGGATCGCCCATCTCCTCTGGAGCTGACTCGTATGGAGTATCACTCACGGAGTCTGGTGACAGCGGCACAGGCTGGGCCACAACACTATCCCTCACCGCAGGGTCCTTCCCCCGGGCCTGACGCTCGGGATGCGGTCGGGAGGGAAATCGTCCATGATAGGCCCGCACCAAAGCTGGAGCATGCACAGCCGTCGCATCGGTCCAGGTCCCCCCGTCCGAGTCCTCGTCCACCCAGTCGACAAAATACTGGAACCGACCCTTGAGCCATCTCGAGTCACGGATCCGGGTCACTCTGTGCGATGGCCGTGCGTGCACCTCAGGCGACGACGGCAGGGGCGAAGAGGGACGTCGGAGAGGACAATCCGACCGCTCAGGGATCAGGAGCGAGCGATGGAACACCGGGTGTACTCGCATCGAGCGCGGGAGAGTCAGGCGATAGGCCACCGGATTGATAACGGCCTCCACAGGGAACGGCCCCAGATACCGGTGGTCCAACTTCCTCGTAGGCCGGTGGGACGGAAGATGCCGCGTGGACAACCACACGCGATCACCCACGGCCAATTCCGGCACCGCACGGCGAGACCTGTCCGCCACCCGCTTGTAATCCTTCTTCGCCTGATTCAAGTAGCGGCGCACCATCTGGTGAACCGCCTGAAGCTCAGAGAGGAAATCCTGCGCTGCGGGGACCGGAGAGTCCACGGGGGTGAGAGGGAAAAAACGAGGGTGGTACCCGATGTTCGCCATGAAAGGCGTCGTCCGTGTGGAGGAGTGCTGCGAGTTGTTGAACGCAAACTCCGCCACGGCGAGGTACTCCGCCCAATTGTTCTGCTGCTGGTTCACGAAGCAGCGCAGATATTGTTCCAGAATCCCAATCACCTTCTCCGTCCCTCCATCGGTTTCGGGATGGTGCACCGAGGACAGACAAACTTGAACGTCAAGAGGGGCCATCAGCCCTTTCCAGAACTGGGCCGTGAATTGTGTACCACGATCGGAGACGACCCGGTCAGGTAGGCCGTGCAGCCGGAACACGTGCTGGATGAACATGTGGGCGGTGGCGCGGGCTGTCGGCAATCTCCGGCAGGGGATGAAATGCGCCATCTTGGTGAGCATGTCCACCACCACTAGGACCGTAGTGAAACCGGACGACGGAGGCAGTTCCGTCAAGAAGTCCATGGACACAGCTCCCCAGGGTCTGTCCGGGGTCGGCAATGGCTGTAGCAAGCCTGGAGGAGCTCCCGTCGCTGATTTGGACTGTCGACACTGCACACATGACGTGACGTACGTCTGCACGTCGTGTCGCAGGCGAGGCCACCAAAACGTACGGGAAACCAGGTGCAAAGTTTTGAACAGGCCAAAGTGTCCCGCTGCCGGAGTGTCATGACATTGGGAGAGAACCAATCCACGGAGCGGTCCTGCAGGCACGTAGAGCCGATCCCGATACCTCAAAAGGTCCTCGTCAAAGGTCCACGGGGATGTCGGCCCTACCTCTGCCCGCCGTTGTTCCACCCACTCGTCGTTTCGCTGCGCATTCCATATCAACGACCGTAAATCCACGGGTTCCTGGATTGCAGCGAAGGACTCGACGCGTAGGACCGTCCGGGGAGGCAGTGAGTCAGCAGGGTCTGAGTACTCAGGCTTTCTGGACAGGGCATCCGCCCTCTGGTTCAAGGCACTGGGGATATACGTGACCTTGAAGTGGAACCGGGCAAAAAAACAGAGACCACCGGATCTGGCGTTGATTGAGCTTCCGCGCTGTTGTCAAAAACTCCAGATTCCGATGGTCTGTCCGGACTTCGACCTGATGCCTGGCCCCCTCCAGGTGATGTCGCCAGGCTTCGAACGCCGCCTTGATAGCCAGCAACTCCTTCTCCCAGATGGTATAATTGCGCTCGGAAGGATTGAGTTTCCGAGAGTAATAGGCGCAAGGGAAAAGGGTGCCATCAGGGGCGTGAGCCTGCAATAACACCGCCCCCCCCACCGCGATGTCGGACGCATCCGCCTCGACTACAAAGGGGCGATGGGGATCAGGGTGTTTTCAAGATCGGCTCCTTTGTAAAAGCGCGCTTCAAGGCCACGAACGCTTGTTGTTCCGTGGACCCCCAGTGAAACGGCACTTTCTTTTGCAGGAGCCGAGTGAGGGGCGCGGTCAAGAAAGCAAAGCCGGGGATGAAGGACCGGTAGTAGTTGGCAAACCCGAGGAGTCTCTGAACATCTTTCATCCGTCGAGGAGATTGCCAACTTCGTAATGCCTCCACCTTGCCTGGCTCCATCGCAATTCCTTCAGGGGATATACGGTGCCCCAGGAACTCGATGGTGGTCTGCCAGAACTGACACTTCTCCAGCTTGGCAAACAAGCGATGCTTTCGAAGGCGCTGCAAGACCTGACGCAAGTGCTGTTGATGATCCTTCCGAGACGTAGAGTAGATTAAGATGTCGTCCAGGTAGATGACGACAAACTGATCCAAAAGGTCCCGAAAGATATCGTTCATAAAATGTTGGAAGACAGCTGGGGCATTGGTCAACCCGAACGGCATGACCGTATACTCAAAATGTCCGTATCGGGTGCCAAAGGCTGTCTTCCATTCGTCCCCCGCCCTGACTCGGACCAGATTGTAAGCTCCACGTAAGTCCAGTTTTGTAAACACCGCGGCCTCCCAGAGCCGCTCCAACAACTCGGGAATCAGAGGCAACGGGTAGCGATTACGGATCGTGATGGCGTTCAAGCGCCGGTAATCGCAACAAAGTCTTAGATCCCCGGTCTTCTTTTTGACGAACAAAACCGGGGCAGACAAGGGCGAAGACGAAGGCCGGATAAAACCCCGGGCAAGGTTCTAGTCAAGGAAGTCCCGCAATGCGGCCAACTCCGGTTCAGACATGGAGTATAGGCGGCCCGTCGGGAGTTTCGCATCAGGTACCAGGTCAATGGGACAGTCGTAAGGCCGGTGCGGTGGCAGTTGATCCGCCTCCTGCTCGCTAAAACACGTCCGCGAACTCCGCTAAATCCGGCGGCACTGTCACCTCGGCCGAACTGGGCACCTGAGCTGCGCAAACATGACGGGTGTGGTCCACGCATTGCAAGGACGGGAACGAGATGCGGTTCTGCGACCAGTGGATCTGGGGATCGTGCGCCCGCAGCCAAGCCAAGCCCAACACCACGGGGAAATGCAGACCCGAAGCCACGTAAAATTGAATGGCCTCCTCATGCTCCCCGAGGATCAGGCACAAAGGCTGCGTGGCGTTCTTGATGGGCCCAGACAGAAGCACCCGGCCGTCAATGGTCTCCACTCGCATCGGAGGGTCTACCGGGCACAGAGGGACGTGATATTTCGTGACAAACGCTGCATCCATAAAATTCGTGGTAGCCCCGGAATCGACCAAGGCATGGGCTGGAATTCCCTGCGGACTACCCGACAAGAGAATGTGCGCTGCAAGAATCAGATGTCGTGGAGGCCCCTCCGCCTCTGTTCCGGCCTGTGCCCGACCTGAAGTCTCCCTCAGATCGGGCTTTCCCCGTTTCCCGAGACGGAGGTCCGTCGTTGAGGGGAGGCCGTAGACCGTGCAGCCCCTCTACCTCCCTTCTTGGGGCAACCCATAGCCAGATGTCCCGGATCCCCACAGTAAAAACACAACCCCCCTGCACGCCGTCTCTCCATCTCCGTGCGTGACAAGCGGGGTCTGGCTGCACCCAACTCCATGGGCTCCTCCCGTGGGACAGGAGTCTCTCATGGAACTGGCACTCTCAGAACCTCCCGGGACGCTCGGCGAGGCCTCCGCCTCTGCAGCCGGCCGTCAATCCGGAGGCATAGATGAACCAACGCGTCAAACGTTGGAGGCCTGTCCACTCTCACCAGCTCATCCTGCAGGTCCTCTGACAGGCCATCCTGAAAAGCATCCATAAGGGCTGGCTCATTCCACTCAGAGTCCTGACTGAGCAGCCGGAACTCGGTAACGTAGTCCAGTAAAGAACCACGCCCTTGGTGCAACTCTTTCAGGAGTCTGGTGGCTGTTTCTCCTTTGATGGGGTCCTCAAACGTCAGCCGAAGATGAGTGCAAAAACCCTGGAAGTCATCCAGCAGGGGGCTCGGCTAATCGGCTTGACAGACAGCAAAGGCGTAGCCCACCGTGTGCTGCTGTGCCTGAGAGCAAGCTTATCACAAAGCCCACCTTCGTCTGGTCGGTGGGAAAGTCCTCCGCTCTCAAGGCAATGAACAACCGGCATTGGCCCAGGAACGCCGAGAAAAGTTTCGGACTGCCATCAAACTTATCCGGCATGGCCACTGGGCATTTCCTTCGTTGCTGCTGGGGGGGTGGGGGGTTGGCAGGAGCAGACAGCTGTGCAACTTGCGCTGTTAGCAAGGCAAGTTGCTGTGCGAAGAGAGCATTCTCCGCCTGAAGTTGCTCCATCATAGCTGAATGGAGATACGTTTGGGGTAGCAATCAATCTGTTCTGACCCCCCCTTCCTCCGTTGCCCACACAGCACACACACTCCGGAACAGTACAAGGGAACAAGGTTTATTACACCAACAGACAAGAGGTTTTGTGGCAGCAAGCCACCAAGACAGAACTCACAGAGACAGAACACACAAAAGCAGCTATCCAGCTTGCCAGGATCCCAGACTAGAGTTGCTGGCTTAAGTCCTTTGTTGATTGCTACGCAGAGCCTCTCCAGAGTCAACCCTTTTATAACCTAAAAAGGGCGTCTCCCAAACAGCACCTGAGAGCTCTTTACTGCCTATAATTACGCCCACGCTCCTTGCGTCTGTGGGCGCGCCGGAAACGGGCATCTAGAAACGCCCTACTAAGTCCTGAGTCACTGTCCTCTCCGCTGCTCCAAGGCAGGGCATCGGGAGTCCTCCTCCTCTGGCTCTCACCACTGCTCCATGCCTCTGGCGCCACCTGGTGGCCGACCAGACTCTCGGATTCCTGCTCAGCCTCCAAATCCTGTCCAGGATCGCCCATCTCCTCTGGAGCTGACTCGTATGGAGTATCACTCTCGGAGTCTGGTGACAGCGGCACCGGCTGGGCCACAACAGCGGCCTACCATTGATGGTGCTCCATCAGTAGCACATGCAACAATATTGTTCAAGGGTATATTATTTTTTGCAAAGTATGATTTCACAGCATTAAATATTGATAATCCTTTTGTATCTGTAATCAGATTGACAGTGAAGAGCATTTCTTCTTGCAATGTATTGTTTCCATCAAGGTACCGTACATATGTCATCAGTAGAGCATTATTATCTGCAATGACAGTCTCATCCAATTGTATGGAAAATGAAGAATTTTGGAGAATACCCATACGTTTATTTTCAACATTAGCCACCATTTCGTCAATGCGTCTCTTTACTGTGTTATCGCTAAGGGAGAATGTTTTGAAAACTCCAGGTATATCCTGATGCATTACTGTTGAGATAAATTCTTTGATAGAGGGTATTATCAAAGTTTCTCCAATATTATGACTTTTACCACTTTTTGCAATTAAGTGTGATATACGATAAGCTGCAGTTAATCCATCCTCATTTTTTGCATGTTGTTTTTGAAATGATGCAGCTATTGTTGAACGATTTTGAAATCTTTCATAGATTTCTTGAAAATATTCAATGGGCTTATCTTTATCTTGCGAATGCTTTGTAGCAAGATGTTCTCGCAATCGACTTGGTTTCATTGCTTCATTACATAATGTCTTGTGGCACAGTAAACAGATTGGAAGCTGTTTATTTGTAACAGATTCAATGAAACCCATCATCAGATACCCTGGTAAATAGCCACAAGCATATTTCTTTTTTTCAGACATGGGTTCTAAATTTGTTTCACAATTTAACAACTACTTTTACTGTTACGTTTTGATCTGCACTCCACACAGTGCTTTTCCTTTTTATCTCCTTTTTTTTACCTTCCTTAGGGCAATGTACAAAAGTAAGGCTGAGCTAGTTAGCCCACTTATTATTATTAGCCAACAACAATTATCTCCTGCCTATAACTTTTCTTTCTCCTATTTTGCAACTGCTCTGCTCCGCTTCTGCCTGTCCCTGCTATCAGTTTCCACTCCTCCCCTTCCACTTCCCACGTGTTTGCTTGTTTGCATGCACGCGCGCGTTAGTTCATTGATGTGTGCACTTGCGCCCGCCCACCCACTCGCACAAAACAAGGTTTTAACCTCCGAAATCCTTAATGCATGCATTTACGTGCGCATTAGATCAAAAGGAGGTTTTAACCTTTGAAATCCCTACTGCCCACCTAGAATCCCGAAACACCCTCTAGTGGGTGGTAGGGACCAGGTTGACAACCCATGCTGTAGGCCATGTTTCTCTAGCTAAGGAACCTCTTGAGGAAAGTTCTGAGGCTGTAGGCCACATTCCTCTAGCTAAGGAACTTCTTCTGAGGCTGTAGGCCACTTTCCTCTAACTAAGGAACATATTGAGGATCCTTCTGACATTGTAGGCCACGTTCCTATAACTAAGGAACCTCTTCTGAGACTGTAGGCAAAGTTCCTCTAGGTAAGGAACCTCTTCTTAGGCTCTAGGCCACTTTCATCTAGCTGAAGAACCTCTTGACGAATGTACTGAGGCTGTAGGCCATGTTCCTCTAGTTGAGGAACCTCTTGAGGAACGTTCTGAGGCTGTAGGCCACGTTCCTCTAGCTAAGGAACCTCTTGTTAGGCTGTAGGCCACGTTGCTCTACCTAAGGAATCTCATGAAGAACGTTCTGAGGCTGTAGGCCTGGTTCCTCTACCTAGGGAACCTCTTCTCAGGCTGTAGCCCACTTTCCTCTAGCTAAGGAACCTCTTGAGGAATTTTCTGAGGCCGTAGGCCACTTTCATCTAGCTAAGGAACGTATTGAGGAACGTTCTGAGGCTGTAGGCCACATTCCTCTAGCTAAGGAATCTCTTCTGAGGCTGTAGGGCACTTTCCTCTAACTAAGGAACATATTGAGGAACCTTCTGACACTGGAGACCACGTTCCTATACCTAAGGAACCTCTTCTGAGGCTGTAGGCCACGTTCCTCTTGCTAAGGATCCTCTTGAGGAGCGTTCTGAGACTGTAGTCCATGTTCCTTTAGATGAGGAACCTCTTAAAGAACGTTCTGAGGCTGTACGCCATGTACCTTTGGCTAAGGAACCTCTTGTGAGGCTGTAGGCCACTTTACTCTAGCTGAGTAATCTCTTGAGGAATGTACTGAGGCTGTAGGCAATGTTCCTCTAGCTAAGGAACATCTTGAGGAACGTTCTGAGACTGTAGGCCATGTTCCTTTAGATGAGGAACCTCTTAAGGAACGTTCTGAGTCTGTAGGCCAGGATTCTATAGCTAAGGAACCCCTTCTCACTCTGTAGGCCACTTTCATATAGCTGAGGAACATCTTGAGGAATGTTCTGAGGCAGTAGGCCACATTTCTATAGCTAAGTAACCCCTTCTCAGTCTGTAGGCCACTTTCATATAGCTGAGGAGCATCTTGAGGAATGTTCTTAGGTTGTAAGCCACATTCCTCTAGGTAAGGAACCTTTTTTTTTTAATTAAAATTTTTAATAAATTTTACAATTATCACCCCTTCCCTCTTCCTTTTTATTTTTTATTTTTTATTTATTTATTTTTTTTATACCAAATACTTTGCCCCCTCCCCTCCCCCCGTCTTAAAGTAAATTACTCGTATTGTAGCCCCTCTCCTCCCAACAAACACAATATAAATTTCTCTTAGATTAATAATAGCACATTGATCCCATCTTCTAAGCTAATTTAACATATATAACTCTTAATATAAATTTCTCCTAAAATAACAATGTTTTGTTAATCCCATCTTCTAATTTATTCATACATATATATTGCCCCGCCCCTCCACCCTAACCCTCCCCCACCTCCCACACAAACCCCACCCCCCTGACTTCCCCTGTATACCACTCTAACAATTCCAAACATCCCATATATTATTTTACTCTGATCATCTATCAATCTAAACATTCTTACCTAAAGGCTACATAATAACTCCTAGTCTGGTATTTATTCTGTATATAATCAATCCATTTTACCCATTCCTGTGTATAATCCTCCTGGATTTTCTGAGCTTTTAAGAAAGCTGAAATTTTTGCCATTTCGGCGAACCCCGCCACCTTCTGAATCCATTGATCAATTGTCGGTAAAAAATCTTTTTTCCAATGTTGTGCAATCAACAACCTAGCTGCTGTGACCATATGCAAGGCCAATTGTATTTCCCCTTTGGAGAAATCCTTAGCTATACCCAATAAAAACATTTGCGGAGTGAATTGTATTCTTTTCTTAAATACATTCTGCATAACCCACCATATTTTTATCCAAAAAGCTTTAACCTTGTTGCAAGTCCACCATACATGAAAAAAGGTAGCATCTAGACACCCACATCTCCAACATTTTGGTTGAACATTTGGGTACATGCATGATAAATTTTTTAGGATCTAAATACCATCTGTAAAACATTTTATAAAAGTTCTCCCTTAAATTCTGTGACTGTGTAAATTTAACATTCTGAACCCATATTTTTTCCCACGTTTCCAACATTACCACTTCACCAAAATTCTGAGCCCATTTAATCATACAATCCTTAACCAATTCACTTTCTGAGTCTCTTTCTAACAGTACATTATATATTCTTTTAACTTGTTTTGGGCCAGTCTCTTTTATCTGCTTAATCAGTTCCACTTCTTTATCCATAAAACCGACCCTACGATCTTCTTCCCATCTCTTCTGTAGCTGTATGTAATGTAACCAATTTAAAGTAATTCCTTCTTCCAACAGCTGTTCCAAAGTTTTTAACTTCCATTCGTCCCCATCAGCGATAAGCACATCTTTATATAAACAACCCCCGAGTGACTTAGTATTCATAATCCCCATGGTGTCTGCAAGATCCAACCAAAGCGGTATTTTATAATCCCAATTGGGCCGGTGCTTCTTCCTTATTCTCATCAAGGCACTTCGAGAGAACATGATTGTTAAACACTTTATCCACCCTATCTTCATAAAAAAGATATGCATGCCATCCCAGAACAAGATCATGGCCTTCTATATTCAGCAATTCCATTTTTGTTTTCCCAAACCAATCTGCTACATGCGTTAGTACCGCAGCAGCTTCATAGTACAATCGAAGGTTTGGGAGTCTGAGGCCGCCTCTTTCACGAGTATCTTGCATAATCTTCATCTTTACTCTCGGTTTTTTCTCCTTCTAAACAAATTTATTTAATGTTGTTTGCCAATGTAACAAGGTTTTATCTGATTTAAGCACCGGTATCATCTGGAATAGAAAGATAAATCTAGGTAGAATGTTCATTTTAATTGCTGAGATCCTTCCAAGCAAGGACAATTGTAACTTTTTCCACACTTCAAGATCTTTCTGTATCTTTTGCCACAACACTTCATAGTTATTTAAGAAAAGTTTTGTATTTGATTCTGATATTTGTATTCCTAAATATTTGACTTTAGAAACTATTTCAAAACCTGCTAAACTTACAAGTCTCTTTCTTTGAGTCTCTGTCATTTTTTAACCATCATTTTCGTTTTGTTTTGATTTAGTCTAAACCCAGACACCATGCCAAATTCTACTATGATATTTTTCATCTGGATTATTGATTTCAAAGGATGTGAAAGGGTAACAACCAGATCATCGGCGAATGCTCTAGTTCTGTATTCCTTTTGCCTGATAGCTATGCCATCTCAGGATTTTGAGTCCCGAATTGCGTTCAACAAGACTTCCAAAGTTAAAATAAATAACAATGGGGATAATGGGCAACCTTGTCTTGTGCCTTTTTGTATCTCGAAAGTTGTTGACAAATTTCCATTAATAATAAGTTGTGCATTTTGTTGCTGATAAATTGCTCCAATCGCCTGCCGAAATCGTGGTCCCATATCCATCTTTTCCAAAGTCTTGGTTAGAAAATTCCAATTCACTCGATCGAAGGCCTTCTCTGCATCCAAGAAAACCAGCACTGCAGAGATCTGCTTATTCTTATCAAGATAGTCAATTAAATCTATGAGTTGCCTTACATTCTCCTTCATATGTCTGCCTTCAATAAATCCTGCTTGATCATGATGAATAATCTCTTGAATAACCGGCATCAATCTGTTGGCTAGTAGTACCTTAGCAAATATTTTATAATCTGTGTTCAGAAGAGATATCGGCCTGTAATCCTCTGGTTTCTTAGGGCCCTCTTTGTCTTTAGGTATCAATGAGATAAAAGCCGCTTTCCATGAGGAGGGTATTTTACCTCCTTGTTGTATATTACAAAATAGTTGTGTAAGATATTCAATCATTTCCAGTTGTAAAGTTTTATAATACATTGCAGTCAAACCATCAGTCCCTGGAGCCTTAGCTAATTTAAGTTGATTTATAACTAAAGTGATCTCATCAGCAGTTATCAGACGTTCCAGATTTGCCTTTTGAAGCACAGAAATTTAGCAACCCTTTTTCCTTCCAAAAAATCATCTATTGACTTGTTCTGTATATTATCCTGTATATATAGCTTAGTATAATAGTCCACAAATGATTTTTTAATCAAATCTTGTTGATATACCGTCTTCCCTCCATACTCAATTTTATCAATAATTCTGTCATTCGTATTCCTTCTCAAAGTATAAGCCAACCACCTACCAGGTTTATTAGCGTTAGCAAAGGTGTTATGTTTAGCAAATTGTAAGTTAGTTGCTGTTTGTTCTGCTATAAGCATCTGAAATTGATCTTTCAACAGCTTTAGCGCCATCTGGAGCGCCTGGTCATTCGGGTTTGCTATAAGCAGCTGTTCCTTGCTTTTTATTTCATCTTCCAATTCCATTCTCCTTTTCTGTCTAATTTGTTTATGTTTAAAGTTCATATGTATCAGGACCCCATGCATATAAGCTTTACTTGCATCCCAAACTGTTTCAATGGGAGTACTCTTATTCATGTTAAAACTGAAAAATTCCTTCATGTGTTTTTTAAGTTCATCAACATTTTTTTCGCATCTAAATAAATTTTCATTTACTCTCCAAGACCTTCTTGGCCTCTTCCCTAATTCAATTTGTAACCACACCGGACTATGATCAGTAAGTGTCCTGGAGAAAATCTTGGATTTCTTAGCTTTAGGAAGTAGATCCGGTGTTAACAAAAAGAAATCAATCCTTGAAAAAGATTTATGTCTATCTGAGTAGAAAGAAAAATCCATCTCATTTGGATGTTGTGACCTCCAAACATCTTTTAATTTCAAGTCGTCTTGTAAATCAAAAAAAGCCTTTGGTAATTTGGTAGTGAGTTTAGTCTTTGTACTCTTATCTATCCTTGGAGAAATCACTCCATTCCAGTCTTCCAACATTAGAATACTCTTAAAGTTCCAGTCTAAGATTTTTAAACAGAGCATCTTATAAAAGCTTTCTTGGCGTTGATTTGGTGCATATATTCCTAGCACCAAAATGGGACCAAAGTCTGTATCAAGTTGAATTGCTATATATCTACCAGCGTCATCCGCCTCTATAACTTTAGTTGAAAATCTTTTATTTATATATATCTCCACACCATTTTTCTTTACCAAATCAGAGGCAGCATAAGATGTTCCCAATTTTGAATTCACTAAATACTTCTGGTCTTGCAGCCTAATATGAGTCTCTTGAAGGCAAACAACATCATTATTAAATTGCTTCAAATAATAAAATATTTTTTCCTTTTTTTTGTGGGGAGTTCATTCCATTCACGTTCCAAGATAATAGCTTAAGCATCTTTAGATCTGGTCTGGAGCGTTGAAAGCATTTGCTGAAGGTCTCTCTCCACAAGACTAATCTTCGGCCCTGATCCTCCCACGGCTCCGGTTTGCTTCTTAACTTCTTTCTTAGCACATTGTGTTTGGGGGTGGACGCGCTTGTGAGATTCTAGCATTTGTCTAGTCGTGGATCTAGTAATACGTTGTTCGACAGGTTTAAGTATCGGCATTTCAATGAGAGACTTAGACGGTCCTTCTTCCAAGAAGGAACTCAACAGAGATCCAGAGGGGTCCACTCCACCTACAGCACCTTGCACCTCCTTCTCTTTTTGTGTCTGCTTTCTTTGTTCTTCTGTCTCTTTCTCAAACATCCTCTGCTCTAAGACACCCAAATCTACTGGTGTTGGTGTAGATGTACGTGGGGGGGTTGCATTTTTCTTGAGTATTCCATAATAAAAGTCTCTGGCTTTGTCTATTGTATTCAGACGGTACCTCACCCCTTTGTAACTGAATATAACACCAATTGGAACATCCCATCTATACTGTATCTCTCTCTTCTTCAATTCCACTACCAAAAATCCAAAATCCCTTCTGAGCTTTAACATCGCTGGTGGTAACTCTTTAAAAACTCCAATAATATTTCCATCTATTTGAAGAGATGAATAAAAAGACTTCTGCAAAATATCATTTCTAAAATTTCTCTCAGTAAAGTATATCACAACATCCCTTGGTAGTTGCCTTTGTGATGCTATACGTGAATTTCCTCTGTAAATTTTATCAATCCTAGCAGAAATCTCAGAAGAATCCTCGATTTTTAATAACGTGGCCAAAGCATCAGCACAAACTTTTCTTAACCCCTTCCCTCTTCCCACCCTCCCTCCCCCCGACCTCCCGAGCAAAGTACAGGGTATAAACATTTAACAACCATACGCTAACGTAAGGTAACTAATTTTGACATGTTACTATTCTTGTGCTTTAACTCCCCCTTTATTAAACTAACTTTGAATAAATTGTAGTGTCCTTTATGCCTTCATTCATAAGTTAACTGAATTTTTTTAGTCCGGTATTTGTTTTGAATATAGTCAATCCATCTTGTCCAATCCAGCTTGTACTTCTCATCCGAATGATCTTTCAAATACGCTGAAATTTTGGCCATCTCTGCTAAGTTTGCTACTTTTAACGTCCATTCTTGGATAGTAGGCAACTCTTCCTTCTTCCAGTATTGCGCCACCAACAATCTTGCTGCCATCGTTAGGTTCAAGATCAGATTAGTCTCTATAACAGTACAGTCTGGAACTATACCTAACAAAAACAACTGGGGTGTAAATTTTATCCTCTTTTTCAACAGATTTTGAATAATCCACCATATTTTTATCCAAAATGCTTTAACTCGTGGCACCAGCACAGTCACATCTCCAACATTTAGATTGTAAATTCGGATACATACAGGCTAGCCTTTTTGGATCTAAATGCCATCTGTACAACATCTTATAGAAATTCTCTCTCAAGTTCTGAGCTTGTGTAAATTTTACATTTCTTACCCAAATCTCTTCCCATGTTTCCATCATTATTGGTTCCTCAAAATTTTGTGCCCATTTTATCATACAATCTTTAACTAATTCTGTTTCTGAGTCTATTTCTATCAATACATTGTACAGCCTTTTTATATGCATTGGACCCTGATCCCTAATTTGTTTTATCAAGTTATCCTCACTTTGGGTAATACCGAATTTCTGGTCTTTTTTCCATCTAGCCTATAACTGACCATACTGGAACCAGGTTTGAATTATCCTTTCGTCTCTTAATGCATTCAAAGATTTCAACTGCAGTGCACCTCTATCCCTACTAAGGAGTTCTGCATATGTAGTTAGATCTTGTTTTTGTTCTATACTTATATTCTCTATAGCATGTCTAGGCACCCCCCACATAGGTATTTTGTCGTTTAACCTATATTGATATTTTTTCCAAACACGCAGTAAGGCATTCCTTAAAATACGACTTTTAAAGATCTTGTCGGCCTTCTTGTCGTATATTAAATAAGCATGCCAGCCATATACCAAATCATAACCCTCAATATTCAATATTCTATCCTCTGTTAGGTTGATCCAATCGCTAATTGTTGCTAAAACTGCTGCTTCATAGTATAATTTTAAGTTGGGCATTTTTAAGCCTCCTCTTTCACGTATATCTTGCATTATTTTAAGTTTTATTCTCGGTTTCTTTCCTGCCCAAAGTTGTTAATACCTTTCTGCCATTCTTCCAAATTTGCATCTTTTTAAAGTATTGGTATCATTTGAAAGAAGAATAGAAACCTGGGCAAAACATTCATTTTAACTGCTGCTATCCTTCCCAGCAAAGACAATTGTAATTTTTTCCATTTATTCAATTCTCTCTGTATTTTATGCCATAATGGTTCATAGTTGTACTTATATAATTTCCCATTTGAAGTTGTAATGCAAATTCCTAAGTATTTAACCTTTTTTTCTATCTCACATCCTGTTGTTACTCCTTCTAATTCTTTTTTTTATTCGTAGTCATATTTTTAGCTATCATCTTTGTCTTCCCTGATTTATTTTGAACCCAGATACTTGACCATATTCTATTCATTAGACCTATAACTGACTGAGTTAAAGTTACAACCAAGTCATCCGCAAATGCTCTCACTCTATATTCGTAGTGCCTAATCTTAATCCATTGTAGTTCGTCAGACCCACGTATTCTGTTCAATAACAATTCCAGGGTTAAGATAAACCAATGGAGATAAGGGACACCCCTGTCTTTTTCCTTTTTCAATTTTAAAAGATTCTGTTAAGCCTCCATTAACTATAATATGTGCTGTCTGTTTCTGGTATATTGCTTTGATAGACTGCATGAAATGCTCTCTGAACTGCATCCTTTGTAATGTTTTTATTAAAAAATTGCCAATTAACTTGGTCGAATGCTTTCTCCGCATCTAGGAATAGAAGCACTGCCGGGACTTGGTTATACTTTCCCAAGTATTCCATTATATTGATAATTTGTCTTACATTACTTTTCATTTGCCTTCCCTGTATAAAACCAGACTGGTCATTGTGAATTGTTTGTTGAGCAATTGGCATCAACCTATTCACCAATATTTTAGCAAAAATTTTGTAGTCTATATTAAGTAATGAAATAGGCCTATAGTTTTTTGGCTGGGTAGGATCCTGTTCCTCTTTTGGAATCAATGAAATAAAAGCTGTTTTTCCATGATGGTGGGACCTTGCCTTCCATTTGAATTTTATTAAATAGTTCCCTAAGAGGTTCCATCATTTCTAGTTGTAACTTTTCATAATAAACCACTGTCAGGCCATCTGTTGCCAGGCACTTTACCGACTTTTAACTGCTTAATTGCCAGGAGGATTTCCTCTACAGTTACAAGTTGATTCAATCTTCCCCTTTGCTCATCTGTAAGTATAGGAATTTTCTCTCTTTCCAAATATCGGTCTATATCTGACCCTTGTATTTTGTCACCAGCATACAATCTGGTGTAAAATTCTAAAAAAAGTCTTTCAATCATATCCTATTGAAAAACTTCCTTCCCTTTATATTCTACTTTCTCTATATTACGGGATCTTTGTTTTTTCTTTAACATATATGCTAGCCATCGACCTGGTTTATTGACATTACAAAAAGTGTTATGTTTAGTGTATAGAAAATTAGTGGCTATCTGGTCCGACATTAACATATTGAACTGTCCTTGCAGTAGAGTAATTATCTCTTTTGTCTTCTTATCATCTGGTTTAGACATTAACTCCTGCTCTTTTTTTAAAAAATCTCTTCCTCTAATTCCCTTTGTTTTTCCTTTGTCTGCGCCTAAAAACATTATTCAAAAATTTATTAAAATGCCTCTCATGTATGCTTTACTTGTGTCCCAAACCGTTTCCATTGATATCCCCTTATGCATATTAAAAGCAAAAATATTCTTTCAATAGTTTTTTACATTCGTAACATTTTTTTTCATATCTAAATAAATTTTCATTTAATCTCCAAGACCTCCTGGATCGGTGTCCATATTCAAGTCCCATCCAGATCGGGTTGTGATCTGTTAAAGTTCTTGGGCATATCTTAGTCTTCTTTACCCTGGAAAAAAGATCATTTGTAATTAGTATAAAATCAATTCTAGAAAAGGATTGATGCCTATCGAAAAAAAAGGTAAAATCCCGTTCTTTAACATTCCGTTCTCTCCAGATATCCCTCAATTCAAAGTCATCCATCATGTCAAAAAAAGGTTTAGGTAATCTTGTTGATATTTGTGTGTTTTGCAAATGCCCCTTCTTGTCTTGAACCGGATCCAGTACTCCATTCCAATCGCCCAGTAAAACGCAGGATCTGTAGCCCCATTGTGTTAGTTTGGTGTGAAGCAACTTATAAAAATTTTCTTGTTGTTGATTGGGAGCATATATTCCTGTTAAGAGTGTTTTCTTCCCTTCTATTAAGAGTTCAATTGCAATGTATCTACCTTGAGGATCTGCTTCAACTAATTCAGCTTTTAAATTTTTTCTTAAATATATAACTATTCCATTTTTCTTCTCTGGAGCAGATGCTACAAAGTGCGATCCCAGTCTTGCATTCACCAAGTGTTTCTTGTCCTTCATTCTAATATGTGTTTCTTGTAAGCAAATTACATCATTTTTAAATTGTTTCAAGTAGTGAAATTTTTTTTTTCCTTTTTTTGTGTGAGTTTAAACCGTTGACGTTCCATGTTAGAAATTTAGTTGTCATCTTTGGCACACTGAAGCTTTTTAAGAGCTGCCTGGAAATCTTGCTGGGACTTCACCTTTGGTCTATCTCCTCTCACTGCTTCTGTGCTCATGCTTATGTTATCTTGAATTGCGATTTTGAGCTTGTTTGGACATTAATTCTTGTTCTTTACGTTTGGTAGCCGCGCGGGTTTGTCTCTGTTCCATAATTTCTTTGGTTTCCTGGAGTAAACTCACAACCCTAATTTGTTCCTGGTTATCTTGCTGCCTGGGATCCTCTGTCTCTTTTCTTTCTTTGGGACCTGGAGATGGAGGGCGTCCTGTCTTTAGTACCATACTATAGAAATCTCTTGCCTTCCAAACAGAGTTGAGACAATGTCTTTCTCCCATGTAGTTCACCACCAATCCGGCTGGGGTCTCCCATCTGTATTGAATCTGGCACTTTCTAAGTTCGTCCACTAGAAATGCATAATCCTTTCTAGATCTCAACATTTTGGGGGGGATTTCCTTCAGTACTATCACATCTTGACCTGCCACTTGCCATTTGTTTTTGTAATTGCTTGCAATATTTCATTCCTAATTTTTCCTGGTAACAAAATAAATTACGATATCTCTTGGCAGTTGTCTTTGTCTAGCAATCCATGAATTAACACGGTAAATTTTGTCCATTTGCCAGAGGCATTCGGCCTTTGGCTCCCCAGTTAATTGGACAAGAGCGTCAGCAAAAATCTCTCTTAAATCTTCTTGAGCATGTTCCTTCAACTGCCTTATCCTCAGGGCAAATTCCATTGTCCTGTATTGCATCATCGTAAGCTCCGCCTCTGAGTTATCAATTTTAGTTTGCGCCTCCACAAGTTTGTTATCCAGATTTATATTAGCCTCATTAATTTCTTCCACCTTCTCATCAAGAGATGCCAAGTAGCCAAATAATCCTTTAAGTGCCTCGACTATATCCTCCCTTATTTCTTGGTTACGTGTTTGGATTAAATCCTTAATACCAGATATTTCATCAGAGACATCTTTAAAGGCACTTGTAATTTTCCCCTCCAAGACAGCTGCCTGTTCTTTTAGTGCATTTTGTAAGTTATTTTGTAAAGCCTCCAGTGTCAGGGTTTGTGTCAGGGTTTGTGATTGTGTTTCCACTGGAGGTAATAAAATTTGTAGCTTTGAAGTTTGCGCCGGTGAACTCCCTGCACTCTTTGAAGTATTGGTTTTGCCTAGAGGCCATTTCAAAATATTTAGATCTGGCTTTCAAACAGCCAATTTATTCAGTCCAGAAAATCCAACTTTCTTTTAAGTATTTCAGCCACACTAACAGGCACATAACAAGTGCTAATCAGTTTCCCACTTGACTTTCGTTTTCAACACACCCTTTGTTCCTCTGGCACCATTTTTTTTTTTCAAAAGTTCCTTTAAAGTTTAAAGAAAGAGATATAATCTACGGAGTTAAGGCTAGTACTTGCAATTTGTTGACCTCCTGGTTTGCTCTGCCAGCTTCTTATTCAGATGTAAAGTAGACTTGAAGTTGGTGGTGTGGACGCTGCCTTTTGTTCTGCAAATGCAGAAGCGTCCCGTGATGAGGAGATTGTCAGGCTTCCTGGGGAGCTGGCACCTTTGACGCCACAGAATTGCTTCTGGGGCCCCTGGGCGATTCTTCCCTCTGCCAGAGTGCTCACCTCCCCCCCTTTTCCCGAGGGGGAGATGTTCAAACTGCTGGACAGCTGATTTATGCTATCCTAGCCGCTTGTTACTCAAACACGGGCTGGTGTTCCCGAGGGTAAGAAGCCTCTTGAGGAACCTTCTGAGGCTGTAGGCCATGTTCCTCTAGCTAAACAACCTCTTCTGAGGCTTTAGGTGATGTTCCTCTAGCTAAGGAACCTCTTGAGAAATGTTCTGAGGCTTTAGGCCACATACCTCTAGCTAAGGAACCTCTTGTGAGGCTGTAGGCCACATTCCTCTATCTAAGGAAACTCTTGAGGAAACTTCTGAGGCTGTAGGCCATGTTCATTTAGATGAGGAACCTCTTAAGGAATGTTCTGAGGCTGTAGGCCACGTTCCTCTAGCTAAGGAACCTCTTGTGAGGCTGTAGGCCACGTTCCTCTAGCTGAGGAAACTCTTGAGGAAACTTCTGAGGCTGTAGGCCATGTTCATTTAGATGAGGAACCTCTTAAGGAATGTTCTGAGGCTGTAGGCCACGTTCCTCTAGCTAAGGAACCTCTTGAGGAATGTTCTGAGTTTGTCAGCCATGTTCTTCTAGCTAAGGAACCACCTCTGAGCATCACTTTGAGGAACGTTCTTAGGCTGTAGGACACTTTCCTCTAGCTGAGGAACCTATTGAGATATGTTCTGAGGTTGTAGGCCACATTCCTCTAGCTGAGGAACATCTTGAGGAATGTTCTGAGGCTGTAGGCCGGGTTTCTATAGCTAAGGAACCCCTTCTGTGGCTGTAGGCCATGTTCCTCTATCTAAGGATCCTCTTGAGGAGCGTTCTGAGACTGTAGGCCATGTTCCTTTAGATGAGGAACCTTTTAAGGAATGTTCTGAGGCTGTAGGCCGGGATTCTATAGCTAAGGAACCCCATCTCACTCTGTAGGCCACTTTCATATAGCTGAGGAACATCTTTTTTTTTTTAAAACAAAGTTTTATTGGTTTTTTTAATATTTTACAAAGGCTGTAGGTAGGGGATAGATTACAAATTTTGGCAACTGCAGTGTGCGGTAGGTGCGCCCCCCCCCCTCCTACTCATAGTATACATTTGCACATAATTCATTATTAGTAGTAACATAATAACATATAGTCAGCATGTAAGTTCAGTTAATAATTTTGAACAGTTTATGTCAGGTGGATTTTCTTACTCATTTTTGTGATCTGAGCTTTCTCAATGTTGCCCCATCTCCCCCCGCCGACAGAGCTCCGGCCCCTCCCGTGTCCTGTGTATCTGGTGGAGGATCCTCAGATTTTTCTAGGAGTAGTTTGTTTTTTTCCATAAAGGCCTGTGCCTCTATGGGTGTATTAATTCTAACTCTTGTCTCCTCCCAGAATATTAGCATACCTTCAGGCATCAACCATCTAAACCACACCCCCTTCTGGTATAGTTTATTTGCTAATTGCGAATAGTGTTTTTTTCTTTTTTTCTCTTACTTTCTTGGGGATCTGTTTCAGAATGGTTATCTCCTTATCTTTGTATGTCAGGGCTTGCCCCCGTTGTGTGCTCAGAATTTCATCTCTTGTGCTTTTTTCTAAGGAATTTAATGTGTACCTCCCTGGGAACATTGTGTGTCCTAGCATAAGCTGAATTCACTCTATATATACCAGGTCTATTTTTTCCCACCCCATCTGTTGCTTCTCTTTCTGGATGTAGTCAGCCAAAATGTTTGTCATGATGTCCCTTATATTTTCATCATCTGTCTCTATCACATTTTGAAATCTAAGATAAAAGGACATTCTCTCAAACTCTATTTTCATCTGCTGGGAGTCAAGTTCTTTGTTTCCCTTCTGCATCCCTTCCATCCCTTCTCTCATCTCTCCGCCCCGCCCCACCACTCCAAGAGGTCCAATCTCTGTGAGTTTCTTATTAATTTTGGCCTGATTCTCTTTAATTTCTTCTTTCATCTCCTGCAGTTGTTTCTTTATTTCCTCTTGTCCCTGTATAATTTGCTGAAACATTTGTTGAAAGTCCATCTCCAGAGTTTTGGGTTGCATCAAAGCTTTTATTTTTGATTGTGTACTAGGACTGGAGGTTGCAGATGTCGGGGCAGAGGCAGCAAAGCCAGGCTTTCCAGGAGGTGGTTTTTAGGTGGCATTATTTATACCATAAAGAGTTCAGTCAGTATAGAGAATGGTCAATCAGAAAGGCAAGGCAGCTAAGAGAGTCCAAGAGACAGAAGGTCCAGGCAGAAGAGAGTTTTTGTTTCCACTGGCCCTGGTAATAGAGCAAAATTTCCACTCCAGGGAGTTCAAAGAACAGCAATCCACAAGAGACTTATCTGAGCAACACGGAGACAAAGACCGGAAGCCTGAAGTTTCAAAGGTGGAGTCAGATTTCACATTTCATAAAGACAACGGAAGTGTGCCATCTTGCCCTGCCAGATCGGGTTTGGAGGCAACAAATAAAGTTTTCAAAGTTCAATGTTCAAAGTTTCCAGATCATCATTGTTTTAGAGCTTAAGTCCGAAAATTCACTTAATTCACTTAATAGGAGCGTGACATCATTGGTTGGCTCTCCCCCTCCTCCTCCTTTCCCTGGGGCAAAGAGCTAAATCGTTTCCAGCCGCCTGTCCGAGGGAGGGGGGGAATTCCCCCTCCCTCCAGCTGCGCCTCTCCGATTCACACCGAAAATAGGATTTAAACAGCTGACTTTTTTTTTCGTTAGAGTTGTTAGGGTTGTTAAAGGGAATGGAGAAAGTTCACGCCTCACCGTACAGCAGCCGCATCCTTCTAGTTTCTTTTTCTCCAATCGGCAGCGTAGCGAAGACGCCGGAGCGTCTCCCCATCGTGCTCCCCGGTGCCTGGAGCGAGGCGGGGGACCTCCCGCCGGCCACCGCCGATCCAGGGATCCCCGCGGTGCCGCCCCTTCGGCAGGATGCCTCTACGGGGCGTCCTGTGCCCCCCAAGGAGTGGGAAGCCCACCAGGGAAGCGGGGGGCGAGCAAGGCTTGCTCGTTGCCGTTGGCCGCCGGAACCATATAGCTGAGGAACATCTTGAGGAATGTTCTGAGGCAGTAGGTCAGGTTTCTATAGCTAAGGAACCCATTCTTAGTCTGTAGGTCACTTTCATCTAGCTGAGGAGCATCTTGAGGAATGTTCTTAGGTTGTAGGCCACATTCCTCTAGGTAAGGAACCTCTTGAGGAACGTTCTGAGGCTGTAGGCGACGTTCCTCCAGCTAAAAGACCTCTTCTGAGGCTTTAAGCCATGTTTGTCTAGCTAAGGAACCTCTTGAGGAACGTTCTGAGACTTTAGGCTACATTCCTCTCACTAAGGAACCTCTTGAGGAACGTTCTGAGGCTGTAGGCCATGTTCCTCTAGCTAAGGAACATCTTGAGGAACCTTCTGAGGCTGTAGGCCACTTTCCTCTAGCTAAGGAACCTCTTGTGAGGCTGTAGGCCATATTCCTCTAGCTGAGGAATCTCTTGAGGAATGTTCTGAGGCTGTACGCCACGTTCCTGTAGCCAAGGAACCACTTTTCAGGCTGTAGGCCACTTTCCTCTCGCTAAGGAACCTCCTCTAAGGCTGTAGGCCACTTTCATCTAGCTAAGGAACCTCGTCTGAGGCTTTAGGCCACATTCCTTTCGCTAAGGAACCTCTTGAGGAAAGTTCTGAGGCTGTAAGCCATGTTCCTCTAGCTAAGGAACCTCTTCTGAGGCTTTAGGCCACATTCCTCTCGCTAAGGAACCTCTTCTAAGGCTGTTGGCCACTTTCCTCTAGCTAAGGAACCTCTTGAGGAACATTTGGAGGCTGTAGGCGACGTTGCTCCAGCTAAGGAACCTCTTCTGAGGTCGTAGGCCACGTTCCTCTAGCGAAGGAACCTCTTGAGGAATGTTTTGAGTTTGTAGACCATGTTCCTCTAGCTAAGGAACCGCCTCTGAGGCTGTAGGCCACTTTCATCTATCTGAGCAACACTTTGAGGAACGTTCTTAGGCTGTAGGACACTTTCCTCTAGCTGAGGAACATCTTGAGGAACCTTGTGAGGCTCTAAGCTATGTTCCTCTAGCTAAGATACCTCTTCTGAGGCTGTAAGCCATGTTCCTATAGCTAAGGAACCTCTCAAGGAATGTTCTGAGGTTGTAGGCCACGTTCCTGTAGCTGAAGAACCTCTTCTGAGAATGTAGGCCACATTCCTCTAGCTGAGGAACCACTTGAGAATCCTTCCGAGGCAGGAGGCCACTTTCCTCTAGCTGAGGAACCTCTTGAGGAACCTTCTGAGGTTATATGCCTTGTTCCTGTAGCTAAAGAACCCCTTCTGAGGATGTAGGCCATATTCCTCTCGCTAAGAAACCTCTTCTGGGGCTGTAGGCCACGTTCCTCTAGCTAAGGAACAACTGGAAGAACTTTCTTAGGCTGTAGGCCAAGTTCCTCTAGGTAAGGAACCTCTTCTCAGGCTCTAGGCCACTTTCATCTCACTGAGGAACCTCTTGAGGAATGTACTGAGGCTGTAGGCCATGTTCCTCTAGCTGAGGAACCTCTTGAGGAACATTCTGAGGCTGTAGGCCACGTTCCTCTAGCTAAGGAACCTCTTGTTAGGCTGTAGGCCACGTTGCTCTACCTAAGGAATCTCATGAGGAACGTTCTGAGGCTGTAGGCCTGGTTCCTCTAGCTAGCGAACCTCTTCTCAGGCTGTAGCCCACTTTCCTCTAGCTAAGGAACCTCTTGAGGAATTTTCTGAGGCTGTAGGCCACGTTCCTTTACATGAAGAACCTCTTGAGGAATGTTCTGATACTTTAGGCTACATTCCTCTTGCTAAGGAAACTCTTGAGGAACGTTCTGAGGCTGTAGGCCACATTCCTCTAGCTAAGGAACCTCTTCTGAACCTGTACGCCACTTTCCTCTACCTAAGGAACTTCTTGAGGAATGTTCTGAGTTTGTAAGCCATGTTCTTCTAGCTAAGGAACTGCCTCTGAGCAACACTTTGAGGAATGTTCTTAGGCTGTAGTTCACTTTCCTCTAGCTGAGGAACCTCTTGAGGTATGTTCTGAGGTTGTAGTCCACGTTCCTCTAGCTGAGGAACATCTTGAGGAATGTTCTGAGGCAGTAGGCCAGGTTTCTATAGCTAAGGAACCCATTCTCAATCTGTAGGCCACTTTCATATAGCTGAGGAGCATCTTGAGGAATGTTCTTAGGTTGTAGGCCACATTCCTCTAGGTAAGGAACCTCTTGAGGAACGTTCTGAGGCTGTAGGTGACGTTCCTCCAGCTAAAAGACCTCTTCTGAGGCTTTAAGCCATGTTTGTCTAGCTAAGGATCCTCTTGAGGAACGTTCTGAGGCTGTATGCCATGTTCCTCTAGCTAAGGAACATCTTGAGGAACCTTTTTTTTTTTTTTGAACAAAAATTTTATTGGTTTTACAAAATTTTTAGGAAAAAGGGTAGTGGAAAAGGGCCAAATTATGGCAGCTACATTGTGCAGAGAATGGCACTCCCCCCGACTCTCATAATTTTCACTTGTTAATACATTAAGTTAAAATACTACTTAACAATTTTCCTGACAGCTATTTAACCTTTTATCTTCCAATATTTTCATATCTAATTTTATATCCAACAGGGCCACTTTCTCCTATCAGCAATTGCAGTGTTTTTTCTAGCTCACTTTTGTGATCTAAGTTTTCTTGATGCTGCCTCTCTTCCCTCCCCCCCCCCCCCCCCCCAGCAAGGTCCGGCACCTCGTGTCCTGCGTGTCCTGTATAGTGTCAACAGCTTTATCTAGGAGAGCATTGTTTTTTTCCATGAAGGCCTTGCCTCCATCTAGTTGTATTAATTCTAACTCTACCTGCCCTCCCAGAATATCAACAACCTTCTGGCAGAAGCCATCGAAACCAAACCCCTTTTTAAATAGTTTTTTTCGCTAAAAACGAATATTTTTTTTTTTTTATCTCTGACTTTCTTTGGGATTTGTAGGGATGACTATCTCTCTCTCCTTGCATTTTAACGTTTTGCCCCCTTTGTGCACTCAGAATCTCATCTCTTGTAGTCTTTCTAAGAAATTTAATATGAACCTCTCTTGGAACGTTGTGTGTTCTAGCATAAGCTGAATTGACTCTATAGATCAGGTCAATATCCCACCCCCAACTGCTTCTGTCTTTTTTGATGTATTCAGCGAGTAAGTTTGTCATAATCTCCCTCAAATCTTCATTATGAGCCTCAATTACATTTTGAAATCTAAGGAAAAAAGACATCCTTTCAAAATTCTATTTTCAAATTTCTAGGAACTGTGGTTCTCAAGTTCTTGGTTTTCCTCTCTGGACCCCCCCTCACCTAAGCCTCCTCATCTCAGCTAATCCCCTCCTCCAAAAGTTCCAGTCTCTGTGAGTTTTCAGGCCGTTCGCTTTTGGTTCTCTCTGAGTTGTTCGTTCATTTCATTTCAGTTGATTTTTCAATTCCTCCTGCCCCTTTAAGATCTTTTGAAGCAACTGCTGGGTTAGGTCCTCTAGGGGGTTTTTGTAATAGAGATGTTAATGTCTGTTGTCCCTGGGGCTGGAGTCGTTGAAGATTTGAGGACTGCAGAGCCAGCAAAGCCTGGTTTCCCAGGTGGATGGGTCTTTTCGGTGCCATCTTAATGAAGAGAGAAACTCAGCGTTGTGTTTGTGTCCTTAAGGTAGAATGGCAATGATGAACAGGGGGATAGCCGAGAGGGATCACGAGGCTAGGGAGTCCAGACAATAATAGAGACCTTTTCTATAGTTCAAATCCAGACAATAAAATCTATCAGTCCAAGTCCAGGGTACAGTAGTTTTAAGAGAATTTCTGGGTGTCACAGAGACAAAGACAAAATGCCAGCAATTTCTGTGGGTGGAGTCAAATTTCAAAGTGCATAAAGACAACGGAAGTGTGCCATCTTACCTTGCCAGCACGGGATCAAACGGCAGCAAACTAAAAGTTTTCAAAGGTTTTCAAAAAGAACAGATCATCACTTCTCTTTCACAATTGCAACAGGGTATTCACCTGCTTGCTTGCTATGAGTGTGATTTCATTTTAAAACTCTCCCCCCTCTCCTCCAGGGGCAGAGAGCAATCCAAAGCCGCCCATCCAAGGGGGGGGGGAAAATCCCCCTCCCTCCAATCGCACTTCCCAGAAACCGATTGAAAGTCTTTAAAACGCTGTCAATCCTTCACCAAACAGTCAAAGAAAGGAGTCAGGGAGGGTTTCCATCTCACCACCTCGCAGCTGCAGACTTCAAGCTGCTAGATTCGTCCGGCAGCCCCATTGCAAAAGCACGCGGAAGCATAGAGATCCCGCGCACCCCCTTTCGCCTCCTGGCACCTAGGGCAATGCCAGGAGCCCCCCTGTGGCCGCCGCCGACACAGGGGACCCCCAGCTAGCTGCCCCCTCAGCTGGGCACCCCTACAAGGCACCCAGCCCCCCCCCGATCAAGGAGGAGCCCACCAAGAGCGCACAGGGCGAGCGGAACGCGCCCGTTGCTCTCGGGAGCCGGAACCGGAAGTGTCTTGATGAATGTTCTGAGGCTGTAGGCGACGTTCCTCCAACTAATAGACCTCTTCTGAGGCTTTAAGCCATGTTTATCTAGCTAAGGATCCTCTTGAGAAACGGTCTGAGACTTTAGGCTACATTCCTCTCGATAAGGAACCTCTTGAGGAACGTTCTGAGGCTGTAGGCCATGTTCCTCTAGCTAAGGAACATCTTGAGGAACCTTCTGAGGCTGTAGGCCACATTCCTCTAGCTAAACAACCTCTTCTGAGGCTTTAGGCCATTGTCCTCTAGCTAAGTATCCCCTTGAGGAACGTTATGAGGCTGTAGGCCACTTTCATCTAGCTGAGGAACCTCTTGAGGAATGTTCTGAGGCTGTACGCTACTTTCCTGTAGCCAAGGAACCGCTTTTCAGGCTGTAGGCCACTTTCCTCTCGCTAAGGAACCTCCTCTAAGGCTGTAGGCCACTTTCATCCAGCTAAGGAACCTCTTGAGGAACATTTTGAGGCTGTAGGCCACTTTCCTCTAGTTAAGGAACCTCTTCTGAGGATTTAGGCCACATTCCTCTCGCTAAGGAACCTCTTGAGGAACGTTCTGAGGCTGTAGGCCATGTTCTTCTAGCTAAGGAGCCTCTTAAGGAATGTTCTGAGGCTGTAGGCTACGTTCCTCTAGCTAAGGAACCTCTTCTGAGGCTGTAGGCCACTTTCATATAGCTAAGGAACCTCTTGAGGAATGTACTGAGGCTTTAGGCCATGTTCCTCTAGCTGAGGAATGTTCTGAGGCTATAGGCCACTTTCCTCGAGCTAAGGAACCTATTGAGGAATGTTCTGCGGCTGTAAGCCACGTTCCTCTAGCTAAGGAACCTCTTCTGAGGCTGTAGGCCTCGTTCCTCTAGCTAAACAACCTCTTCTGAGGCTTTAGGCCATGTTCCTCTAGCTAAAGGACTTCTTGAGGAATTTTCTGAGGCTGTAGGCCACTTTCCTCTAGCTAAGGAACCTCTTGTGAGTCTGTACGCCATGTTCCTCTAGCTGAGGAACCTCTTGAGGAATGTTCTGAGGCTGTAGGCCACGTTCCTGTAGCCAAGGAACCGCTTTTCAGGCTGTAGGCCACTTTCCTCTAGCTAAGGAACCTCTTCTGAGGCTTTAGGCCACAGTCCTCTCGCTAAGGAACCTCTTCTAAGGCTGTTGGCCACTTTCATCTAGCTAAGGAACCTCTTGAGGAACATTTGGAGGCTGTAGGCGACGTTCCTCCAGCTAAAAGACCTCTTCTGAGGCTTTAAGCCATATTTCTCTAGCTAAGGAGCCTCTTGAGGAACGTTCTGAGGCTGTAGGCCACATTCCTCTAGCTAAGGAAGCTCTTCTGAGGCTGTAGGCCACTTTCCTCAAACTAACAAACATATTGACGAACCGTTTGACCCTGTAGGCCACGTTCCTATACCTAAGGAACCTCTTCTGAGGCTGTAGGCCACGTTTCTCTAGCTATGGAACCTCTTGAGGAATGTTCTGAGGCTGTAGGCCACGTTCCTCTAGCTAAGGAACCTCTTGAGGAATGTTTTGAGTTTGTAGGCCATGTTCCTCTAGCTAAGGAACCGTCTATGAGGCTGTAGGCCACTTTCATCTATCTGAGCAACACTTTGAGGAACGTTCTTAGGCTGTAGGACACTTTCCTCTAGCTGAGGAAGCTCTTGAGATATCTTCTGTGGTTGTTGGCCACTTTCCTCTAGCTGAGGAACATCTTGAGGAACTTTGTGAGGCTCTAAGCTATGTTCCTCTAGCTAAGATACCTCTTCTGAGGCTGTAAGCCATGTTCCTATAGCTAAGGAACCTCTCGAGCAATGTTCTGAGGTTGTAGGCCACGTTCCTGTAGCTGAAGAACCTCTTCTGAGTATGTAGGCCACTTTGCTATAGCTAAAAAACCTCTTGAGGAACGTTCTGAGGTTATATGCCATGTTCCTGTAGCTAAGGAACCTCTTCTGAGATTGTAGGCCATGTTCCTCTAGCTAAAGAACATTTTATGGGGCTGTAGGCCACGTTCATCTAGCTAAGGAATCACTGGAAGAACATTCTGAGGCTGTAGGCCATGTTCCTCTAGCTAAGGAACCTCTTTAGGAACCTTCTGGGTCTGTAGGCCATGTTCCTCTAGTTGAGGAACCTTTTGAGGAAACTTCTGAGTCTGTAGGCCACGTTCCTCTAGCGGAGGAACCTCTTGAGGAAACTTCTGAGGCTGTAGGCCATGTTCCTCTCACTAATGAACATCTTGAGGAATGTTCTTAGGCTGTAGGCCACTTTCCTCTAGCTAAGGAACCTCTTGTGAGGCTGTAGACCATATTCCTCTAGTTGAGGAACTACTTGAGGAACGTTCTGAGGCTGTAGGCCATGTTCTTTTAGATGAGGAACCTCTTAAGGAACGTTCTGTGGCTGTAGGCCATGTACCTCTGGCTAAGGAACCTCTTGTGAGGCTGTAGGCCACTTTACTGTAGCTGAGTAATCTCTTGAGGAATGTACTGAGGCTGTAGGCCATGCTCCTCTAGCTGAGGAACCTCTTGAGGAATGTTCTGAGGCAGTTGGCCAGGATTCTATAGCTAAGGAACCTTTTCTCACTCTATAGGCCACTTTCATATAGCTGAGAAACATCTTGAGGAATGTTCTTTCTTTTTTTTATAAACAAAATTTTATTGGTTTTCAAATACTAGGGGGAGGGTAAATAGGTATAACAAATTTTTTTGGCAGCTTTCATACTGTTGGTAGAGGTCCCAACGAACTCAGCATAGGTATAACATTGTACAAACAAAATTATAAAAGAAAACAGTAAACCAAATGAACTCTTTCCTAGAGGGAAGTCTTGTGTTCCTACCTGTTTCTCTTTGTCGTTTTCTAATATATCACTAACTGCTATTGTTCCAAATAGTTTTATTTTTGTGATCTGAGCCTTTTCGATATTGCTTCTTCCTCCCTGTCGCCAGAGAGAGCCTCAGTGCCCCCCCCTTCCCATCTTGAGCCAGTCTTGCTGTCTTGTGTTTTACTGTCTCTTTTACTCTTTTCCCAACTCAATTCCTCCTCTGAGAGCTGAGGAAAATTCTTTTTGATGAAGGCCTCCGCCTCCTGAACTGTATTAATTCTGATCCTATTTCCCTCCCTCCCAGAAGATTAACATTTCCCTCTGGTATCCACCAACCATTAAAAACCATATCCCTTTTTCATACAATTTTTTTTGATAGGGAGGAAAATTTCCTCCTTCTATCTCTTATTTTTTTTTTCGGGATCTGTTTTGAGAATGGTGATCTCTTCATCTTTGTATTTCAATGGTCCCTCCCTTTGGGTCGTCAAGTACCTCATCCCTTGTGGATCTCTGAGAAACTTAACATGTATCTCCCTTGGAACATTGTGTCTTCTAGCATACGCTGAGTTTATCCTATCCCTACTAGATCCATATCCCACCATACTTGTTTTTTGTCTCTCTTAAAATAATCTGCTAAGATTGGGAAAATTAATATCTTTAAGGTTTTCGTTCCTGTTTCTGGTAAGTTCTGGAATCTAAGCTTGGCCGTTCTTTCAAATTCTACTTTTGTCTGAAAGTTTTTCCATATCTATGTTTCCCTTATGCATTGCTTCAAACTTCACTTCTTCCCCCAGCCCCGCCATTCTGTCCTCTAACAACCAAAATTCGTTGTGTATTTCCAGCTATATGTTCTTTAACCACTCTGAGTTCTTCTTTGATCTCAGCCCTCATTTCATTCTGTCCCTTCATAAGTTTCTTTTAAACATTTCCGTAACAGATAATTCCTTAGGATCCTCCCCAGCCACTGCTTTCTGCAACATTGAGGATATCTTCATGTTGCATCGTGGGACTTGGGGCAGCCGATGATTCTGAGTGAGCTTTGCTGGTAGGGGGTTTCCTTCCCGCCATTTGACTAAGTTCAGAGGTGCAAATCCTTGCCAAGGGAAGTGGTGTCAGAGGGTTTCACAGCTACGCTGGTCTCCAAAGGAAAACAATCGTAAGGCAACGGCCCCAATTTGCAGTTCCAAGAGTAAAATACACCAAGATGAATGGAGAGGAAAAGTCAGCCAAAGATCAGAAGATCCTACAGCAGGAGGAGGTCCCAGTTTCCCTTTGGGAGAGTAAACAAGCAATCCACTTTTCTTTATTCCTTTTGGGGAGTAAATTGTTCAGAGGACAGACTTTTTTGCATAAGTTGAAATTTCCTGAACCTCTTCTGATGTGCGAGCGCCATCTTGGCCCTCCCCTTGGGAAAGAAGTCGCCGAAAGTTTTTTATTCTAAAACAACAGTTCAGAGTTGTTTCTGATAGCAATTGTGAAAGTCATTTTCAATTAAAAGTCCAAAATGACAAAATCATGTCTTTTATCCTTCTCTCTTCCCGAGGGTCCATTTTCAAAGCCGTTCTTAGTCCGAGGGTTGGGGGGAATGGTAACAAACCCCCCCCCCTCTAACCTCTCTTCAAGGACAGAAACACAAAAGACTCACAAAGTGATTGTTGCCTAAGTCCTCCAAGAGCACCCGGTCAGGATCCCCACTTTCAGTCTAGATGCACTTTTCCGACTTTTTTCTTTTAGCCTCCGAAGCCATCCAACGAAGGGAGAACAGCGTGAACAGTTCTGATGCTCTAGGCCCCCTCCGCTTCCCCAGCTCCTAGGCAAAGATGAAAAGCACCCCAGCTGCTGCCGCCACATGCGAGGTGCCTCGGTCTAAGGCCGCCCTTTGGCAGGAGCCCCCTACATGGCTCCTGTGTCCCTTAAGGGACCCACCGGGGAGAAGCGGCGTCAGGAATACCACGTCCGGTTTTCCTCAGGATCCCGGAAGTGATGTCATCTTGAGGAATGTTCTGAGGCAGTAGGCCACGTTTCTATTGCTAAGGAACCCCTTCTCAGTCTGTAGGCCACTTTCATATAGCTGAGGAGCATCTTGAGGAATGTTCTTAGGTAGTAAGCCACATTCCTCTAGGTAAGGAACCTCGTAAGGAACATTCTGAGGTTGTAGGCCATGTTCCTCTAGCTAAACAACCTCTTCTGAGGCTTTAGGTGATGTTCCTCTAGCTAAGGATCCTCTTGGGGAATGTTCTTGGGCTGTAAGCCACGTTGCTCTACCTAAGGAATCTCATGAGGAACGTTCTAAGGCTGTAGGCCATGTTCCTTTAGATGAGGAACCTCTTAAGGAAACTTCTGATACTTTAGGCTACATTCCTCTTGCTAAGGAAACTCTCGAGGAACCTTCTTAGGCTGTAGGCCATGTTCCTTTGGATGAGGAACCTCTTAAGGAATGTTCTGAGGCTGTAGGCCACGTTCCTCTAGCTAAGGAACCTCTTGTGAGGCTGTAGGCCACTGTCCTCTAGCTAAGGAACTTCATGAGGAATGTTCTCAGTTTGTAAGCCATGTTCTTCTAGCTAAGGAACTGCCTCTAAGCAACACTTTGAGGAACATTCTTAGGCTGTAGGACACTTTCTTCTAGCTGAGGAACCTCTTGAGGTATGTTCTTAGGTTGTAGGCCACTTTCCGCTAGCTAAGGAACCTCTTGAGGAATGTTCTGAGGATTTAGGCGATGTTCCTCTAGCTAAGGAACGTCTTGTTAGGCTGTATGCCACTTTCATCTAGCTGAGGAACCTCTTGAGGAATGTACTGAGGCTGTAGGCCACGTTCCTCTAGCTAAGGAACGTCTTGAGGAATTTTCTGAGGCTGTAGGTCACTTTCATCTAGCTAAGGAACCTCTTGAGGAACGTTCTGAGGCTGTAGGCCACGTTCCTCCAGCTAAAAGACCTCTTCTGGGGCTTTAAGGCATGTTTCTCTAGCTAAGGATCATCGTGAGGAACGATCTGAGACTTTAGGCCACATTCCTCTCGGTACGGAACCTCTTGAGGAACGTTCTGAGGCTGTAGGCGACGTTCCTCCAGCTAAAAGACCTCTTCTGAGGCTTCAAGCCATGTTTCTCTAGCTAAGGATCCTCTTGAGGAACGTTCTGAGACTTTAGGCTACATACCTCTCGCTAAGGAACCTCTTGAGGAACGTTCTGAGGTTATATGCCTTGTTCCTGTAGCTAAAGAACCCCTTCTGAGGATGTAGGCCATATTCCTCTCGCTAAGGAACCTCTTCTGGGGCTGTAGGCCACGTTCCTCTAGCTAAGGAAATACTGGAAGAACGTTCTGAGGCTGTAGGCCACGTTCCTCTAGCTGAGGAACCTTTTGAGGAACCTTCTGAGTCTGTAGGCCACGTTCCTCTAGCGGAAGAACCTCTTGAGGAAACCTCTGAGGCTGTAGGCCATGTTGCTCTCGCTAAGGAACCTCTTGAGGACCTTTCTGAGGCAGTAGGCCATGTTCCTCTAGCTAATGAACATATTGAGGAACGTTCTTAGGCTGTAGGCCACTTTCCTCTAGCTAAGGAACCTCTTCTGAGCCTGTAGGCCACGTTCCTCTAACTAAGGAACCTCTTAAGGAACCTTCTGAGGCTATAGGCCATGTTCCTCTAGCTAAGAACCTCTTCTGAGGCTTTAGCCCTGCCATGTTCCTCTAGCTAAGGATCCTCTTGAGGAAACGTTCTGAGGCTGTAGGCCTACTTTCTCTTTTTGGTGAGGCTGTAGGCCATGTTCCTCTAGCTAAACAACCTCTTCTGTGGCTGTAGGCCACGCTCCTCTATGTAATGATCCTCTTGAGGAGCGTTCTGAGACTGTAGGCCACGTTCCTTTAGATGAGGAACCTCTTGAGGAACGTTCTGAGGCTGTAGGCCACGTTACTCTAACTAAGGAACCTGTTGTGAGGCTGTAGGCCACTTTCCTCTACCTAAGGAACTCTTGAGGAAATGTTCTGAGCTGTAGGCCATGTTCTCTATCTAAGGAACTACCTCTGAGCAACACTTTGAGGAACGTTCTTAGGCTGTAGGACATTTTCCTCTAGCTGAGGAACCTCTTGAGATATGTTCTGAGGATGTAGGCCACATTCCGCTAGCTAAGGAACCTCTTGAGGAATGTTCTGAGGATGTAGGCCACGTTCTTCATTCTCCAGCTAAAAGAACCTCTTCTGAGGCTTTAGGGCCATGTTTCTCTAGCTAAGGATCCTCTTGACTGAGGGCGTTCTGAGATGTTTTAGGGGTTTATTCCTCTCACTAAGGAACCTCTTGAGGAACGTTCTAGGGCTGTAGGCCACATTCCTCTAGCTAAGGAACGTCTTCTGAGGCTGTAGGGCACTTTCCTTTAACTAAGGAACATCTTGAGGAACCTTCTGAGGCTATAGGCCACGTTCCTCTAGCTAAACAACCTCTTGACTGAGACTGAGGTTTTACGCCATGTTCCTCTAGCTAAGGATCCTCTTAGAAACGTTCTTGAGGCTGTAGGCCATGTTCCTCTTTAGCTAAAGAATCTCTTGTTAGGCTGTAGGCCACTTTCATCTAGCTAAGGACCCTCTTGAGGAATGTACTGAGGCTTTAAGCAATGTTCCTCTAGCTGAGGAACGCACCTCTAGCTAAGGAACCTCCTGTTAGGCTGTAGGCCGCGTTCCTCTAGCTAAGGAACCTCTTTCTGAGGCTGTAAGGCCACTTTCCTCTAGAGGAACCTCTTTGGGAGGCTTTAGGTTCCTCTAGCTAAGGAACCTCTTCTACCCTGAGGCTGTAGGCACATTTTCTCTAGCTAAGGAACCTCTTGAGGAACGTTTTGAGGCTGTAGGCCACTTTTCTAGGCTCTAGCTAAAGGAACTCTTGAGGAACTTCTGAGGCTTAGGCCACATTCCTCTCTAGCTAAGGAACCTCTTGAGGAACGTTCTGAGGCTGAAGGCCAGGTTCCTCTAGCTAAGGAACCTCTTTAGAAAGGAATTTCTAAGGCTGTTAGGCCACGTTCCTCTAGCTAAGGAACCTCTCTGAGGCTGTCAGCCACTTAATGCTAAGGAACCTCTTGAAGGAATGTTTCCAAGCTGTAAGGCCACGTTCTCTAGCTAAGGAACCTCTTCTAAGGCTGTAGGCCCCTATTCTCTTAGCTAAGGGGAACCTCTTGAGGAATCTTCTGAGGCTGTAGGCCACTTTCCTCTAGCTTTGGAACCTCTTGAGGAACGTTCTGAGGCTGTAGGCCCATGTTCCTCTAGCTAAGGAACCTCTTGAGGAATGTTCTGAGGCTGTAGGCTAATGTTCCTCTAGCTAAGGAACCTCTTCTAAGGCTGTAGGCCACTTGAATCTATCTAAGGAACCTCTTGAGGAATGTAATTTCTGTTCCGGCTGCAGTTCGCAACTTCGGGCATGCCTTCTAAAGGCACTTCCTGGTGGAATTTGAAGCTAAGGAACCTCTTGAGGAATGTTTGAGGCTTTAGGCCATGTTCCTCTAGCTTCGTTCTGAGCTAGGAACAACTTTCCTTAGCTAAGACTTCTTGTTAGGGTTCTTTAACCATGTTCCAGAAATCCTCATTGTCTGAGGCAAAACATCTCTTTTAGGGCAATTTTATTCCGCAGGCATGTTATAGGCTATGGAAAATTTCAACTCTAAATTACATCCTCTAATTTGAAAGTTGAGGGAAGTTCATGCCATCTTCCCCCAACCCACAAAAATACATGTTGAATCATATTCTTCCTGCTGGCTGTAGGCCATCTTTCCAGGTGTCCTGAGGAAAAAACTCTTGAGGAACTTAACCTTCTTCTACAAGGAATGTCAAGGCCAATCCTACTCCTTTCTATTCCCCCCTCTCCAACTACTACACTAAGGAAACAGCAATTATTAAAGGAAGTTCTGCAGGCTAAAAAGAATTTAATTACATGCCAACCTCTTGAGGAATTACAAAACCCTGTAGCCATGTTCCTCCAGCTAAAAGACCTCTTCTGAGGCTTTAGGCCATATTCCTCTTCCTAAGGAACCTCTTGAGGAACGTTCTGAGGCTGCAGGCCAGGTTCCTCTAGCTAAGGAACCTCTTGAGGAATGTTCTGCGGCTGTAAGCTACGTTCCTCTAGCTAAGGAACCTCTTCTAAGGCTGTAGGCCACTTTCCTCTAGCTAAGGAACCTCTTGAGGAATGTTCTGCGGCTGTAAGCTACATTCCTCTAGCTAAGGAACCTCTTCTAAGGCTGTAGGCCACTTTCCTCTTGCTAAGGAACCTCTTGAGGAATGTTCTGTGGCTGTAAGCCACGTTCCTCTAGCTAAGGAACCTCTTCTAAGGCTGTAGGCCACTTTCATCTAGCTAAGGAACCTCTTGAGGAATGTACTGCGGCTGTAAGCCACGTTCCTCTAGCTAAGGAACCTCTTCTAAGGCTATCAACATTAGGGCCACTTTCATCTAGCTAAGGAACCTCTTGAGGAATGTACTGATGCTGTAGGCCATGTTCCTCCAGCTAAAAGACCTCTTCTGAGGCTCTAGGCCACATTCCTCTTGCTAAGGAACCTCTTGAGGAATGTTCTGAGGCTGTAGACCACTTTCCTCTAACTAAGGAACCTCTTCTGAGGCTGTAGGCCACTTTCCTCTAGCTAAGGAACCTCTTGAGGAATGTACTGAGGCTTTAGGCCATGTTCCTCTAGCTGAGGAACGTTCTGAGGCTATAGGTCACTTTCCTCTAGCTAAGGAACCTCTTGAGGAATGTACTGATGCTAAGGCCATGCCCTCCAGCTAAAGGAACCTCTTCTGAGGCTGTAGGCCACATTTCTCTCTAGCTAAGGAACTCTCTTGAGGAACGTTCTGAGGCTGTAGGAACAGACCAGTTTTCCTCTAACTAAGGAACCTCTTCTGAGGCTGTAGGCCACATTCCTTTAGCTAAGGAACCCTCTTGAGGAATTTTCTGAGGCTGTAAGGCCACATGTTCCTCTAGCTAAGGAACCTCTTGAGGAATGTTTCTGAGGCTGTAGGCCTACATTCCTCTAGCTAAGGAACCTCTTCTGAGGCTGTAGGCCACTGTTCCTCTAGCTAAGGAACCTCTTGAGGTAATTAGGCTTTTAAGCCATTCCTCTAGCTAAGGAACCTCTTCTAAGGCTGTAGGCCACTTTCATCTAGCTAAGGAACCTCTTCTAAGGCTGTAGGCCACTTTCATCTAGCTAAGGAACCTCTTGAGGAATGTACTGAGGCTTTAGGCCATGTTCCTCTAGCTGAGGAACGTTCTGAGGCTATAGGCCACTTTCCTCTAGCTAAGGAACCTCTTGAGGAATGTACTGATGCTGTAGGCCATGTTCCTCCAGCTAAAAGACCTCTTCTGAGGCTCTAGGCCACATTCCTCTTGCTAAGGAACCTCTTGAGGAATGTTCTGAGGCTGTAGACCACTTTCCTCTAAGTAAGGAACCTCTTCTGAGGCTTTAGGCCACATTCCTCTTGCTAAGGAACCTCTTCTAAGGCTGTAGGCCACTTTCATCTAGCTAAGGAACCTCCTGAGGAACGTTTTGAGGCTGTAGGCCACTTTGCTCTAGCTGAGGAACCTCTTCTGAGGCTTTAGGCCACATTCCTCTCGCTAAGGAACCTCTTGAGGAATGTTCTGAGGCTGCAGGCCACGTTCCTCTAGCTAAGGAACCTCTTCTAAGGCTTTAGGCCACTTTTATCTAGCTAAGGAACCTCTTGAGGAATGTACTGCGGCTGTAAGCCACGTTCCTCTAGCTAAGGAACCTCTTCTAAGGCTGTAGGCCACTTTCATCTAGCTAAGGAACCTCTTGTGGAATGTACTGAGGCTGTAGGCCATGTTCCTCTAGCTGAGCAACCACATGAGGAACGTTCTGAGGCTATAGGCCACATTCCTCTAGCTAAGGAACCCCTTCTGAGGCTGTAGGCCACGTTCCTCTAGCTAAACAAATTCAAATTCAAATTCAAATTTTTAATTTGTTAGCCGCGTTCCTCTTCGCAAGGAACTAATGAGGCGTTCAATAAAAATTACATACATAATTATTCTTTACACTACATAGGAACATTTACTACATGGAGGAGGTAGTAATTATATCATATTAATAATAATAATAGGAAAATTAAAAATTCCATTAAAATATCCTATAATAAAAATACTTTAAGGGACTCTTAGGAGGAAGGATTCTAGGTTGAGCCAGGCCAGATAATTGAAAGTTACCTCTACATGGAAGGAGGAGATCGGAAGTAATCCTGATGTCAAGGCTGTAGGGTCACTTTCCCAGGGCTGGGGCCCATCACTAAGAGAAGGCCCTCTCCTGGGCGAGGCTGTTAGTAGGACATCCCGCCTGAGAAGTCCCTCTCTGTGAGAGCTGATTCGTAGGGATGTTTGGGCAGGCATGTTTCCCCAAATAACTATCTGTGCCATGGAACCTCCTTTAGAACATAATTCTTGAAACGCCCATAGACCACAGTCTAGCTAAGGAACCTCTTCGCTTCTGAGGCTGAGGTGTTACATGGAGGAACCTAGTCCTCCCCCTCTCAGCTAAGGCCTGCATTCTGAACCAACTGGGTAGTCTCCGAGTGCATCTCAAGGGAAGCCCCTGTAGAGATGCATTGCAGTATGTCCAGGGCTGAAGTCACTAGCGCATGTTTGACTGTGCGCAAGGATCCCTTTTCCAATACTAGGGGCTTACAATTGGCCACCAGGCGGACCTGGTGGAACGCCCCCCTTGCCACGGCTTTTCATTGAGGCATCCATGGACATGTTTGCATCTAGGAAGGACGCCCAAATTGCCGCCGCTTGTTCTGAGGCCAGTTGCTGCCATTCCTGGCCAGAGATGGAAAGCAACTGGTTGAAGAGGCGTGAAGCCATAGCCACGTATGTTCCTTACTAGCTTGGAGGAATCTTTTGAGTCTAAGTGTTGAAATCCATCCTGACCCTACGGATTTCCAAACCGGGACATTTTTCGACTGGAAAAGTTCGGGGTTCTACCTACAGCTGAGTAAGTCATCAGCATACTAGTATCCCACCCCAAAGCTAATGGTTGATGATCTCGCCCAGAGGTTTCATGTATGTGTTGAACAGGGATGGTGAGAAACCGTGTTCTGTGTGTTACCCCGCATGAGCTAGTCTAGGCTTTGGGAGGGGCCGATCCAGCTGAGCCAACACCACTTTTGCAGCATTAACCGGTTCTGAGGGTAAAGCCTTGAACCACCTTGTTCCCTCCTCCCAACCCCCATAGCATTTTCTTTGCAAACCTCCATGGAGGATGGTTAGGAAAGCCGCCAACCTCTAAGAGGACCCTCTGCTTAAGGAACAACCCCTTAAAGGCTTCCTGATCATCAACCAACTTTGGACCAAGGAAGTCTCTCGTGCTGAAGGAAGCCGGACTGGCGCTCTAGAAATCATTCTCCTCTCACTGAGGCTTATGCCAATGTTGGGCCACACCACTTCTTCCTCTTCTTCTAAAAAGAAGGCTGTAGGAGCCACTTTTCCTAATTTAGCCTCCGTTGGGTCTAAGGGAATAAGGACTTCTTGAGTAGGTGTCTGTAGGCCTCTTTCAGTTAGCGGCCAGCAGAGACCCCTTACCCAACGACTCTGCATGCGTTCTCTGAGGCCCCATGGGAGCCAGTCACGTGTAACCTCCCAGGATCTCTACAAGCCAGGGGGGCACTCTTAAAAATCTTCTGTGGTAGGCATGCAGACGTCTTGATAACTTAAGTCAAATGTTTCTGAGGCAACTTTATGTCAAACTCCTCCCAGAATGGTCTCTCAAGAACTCGCCACGGGCGTCTTCACTGGACCATGAAAGGGAACCATTTTCTGAGGCTTTGAGCGACTTTTCCTGCTAGCTGAGGAAAACTTCTGCTCTGCCCTGGCTTTTGTAGGTCCATAAATTTCCTCTGAAAAACTAAGAGGGAGCCTCACATGAGAAAACGTTCTGAGGCTGTAGGGCATGTTATCTAGCAGAACGCAATAAGATCTTGATGACGTTCTTGAGGCTTTAGGCCACATTCATCTACTAAGGAACCTCCTTAGGTAGGTTCATGAGGCTGTAAATTGATTTATTCTCAGTATTCGGAGCTGCTTGGAATCTCCAACGACTCTCTTAGGTTGGTCTCTTGTTGGATTTGTAGGCCCACATTCCTCTAGCTAAACCAAAGCATTGCCACAGCATGAGTTCCCCAGGCTTTAGGGCCACTGTTCCCTGCAAAGGAAAGTCTCACTATTCCAACACTTGTTCCTCCAAGTGCTTTGTACAGGATGTGGTTCCTCTAGCTGAGGAAACCTCTGGAGGACTTTCTGGTTCCTGAGGCGCTTTTTCCATGCTTCCCTCCGGCAACTTGAGGGTTGAGGAAGTTCCACCTGAGAAGTGAGTGCTAGGCCATGAGTTCCTCTTAGCTAACAGGATGACCTTCTTAAGGAATTAAATGTGAAATTCCCAATCTACTTCCACAACCTCTTCTGAAGCTTTAGGCCACATTTCCTCTACCTAAGGAACCTCTTGAGGAACGTTCTGAGGCTGTTGGCCGTTGTTCCTCTAGTTGGAACCGCTCTAGCTGAACCACTTTTCTAGCTGAGGAACGTCTTCTGAGGCTGTTGGTCATGTTCCTCTAGCTAAGGATCCTCTTGATGAATGTTCTGAGGCTGTAGCCCAGGTTACTCTAGCTAAGGAACCTCTTAAGGAATGTTCTGCGGCTGTAAGCTACGTTCCTCTAGCTAAGGAACCTCTTCTGAGGCTGTAGGCCAATTTCCTCTAGCTAAGGAACCTCTTCTGAGGCTTTAGGCCACATTCCTCTCGATAAGGAACCTCTTCTAAGGCTGTAGGCCACTTTCATCTAGCTAAGGAACCTCTTGAGGAATGTACTGCGGCTGTAAGCCACGTTCCTCTAGCTAAGGAACCTCTTCTAAGGCTGTAGGCCACTTTCATCTAGCTAAGGAACCTCTTGAGGAATGTACTGAGGCTGTAGGCCATGTTCCTCTAGCTGAGAACCTCATTGAGGAACGTTCTGAGGCTATAGGCCATGTTCCTCTAGCTGAGGAACTCCTTGAGTACCTTCTGAGGCTGTAGGGCCACTTTCCTCTAGCTAAGGAACCTCTTGAGGAATTAGGCCACATTCCTCTCGCTAAGGCCATCATTTCTCTAGGCTAAGGCCACTTTCACTAGCTTCTTGAACCTCTTGAGGACGTTCTGAGGTTAGGCCATGTTTCCTCTAGCTAAGGAACCTCTTGAGCAATTTCTGAGGCTGTAAGGGGCACGTTCCTCTAGCTGAGGAACCTCTTCTGAGGAACCTTTGAGGCTGTAGGCCACTTTCCTCTAGCTAAGGAACTCTGATTTCGTTCTGAGGCTTTAGGCCACATTCCTCTCGCTAAGGAACCTCTTCTAAGGCTGTAGGCCACTTTCATCTAGCTAAGGAACCTCTTGAGGAGCGTTCTGAGGTTGCAGGCCAGGTTCCTCTAGCTAAGGAACCTCTTGAGGAATGTTCTGCGGCTGTAAGCTACGTTCCTCTAGCTAAGGAACCTCTTCTAAGGCTGTAGGCCACTTTCCTCTAGCTAAGGAACCTCTTGAGAGAAATGTTCTGAGGCTGTAGGCCATGTTCCTCTAGCTAAGGAACGTTCTTCTGAGGCTATAGGCCACTTTCCTCTAGCTAAGAAACCTCTTGAGGAATGTTCTGCGGCTGTAAGCTACGTTCCTCTAGCTAAGGAACCTCTTCTAAGGCTGTAGACCACTTTCATCTAGCTAAGGAACCTCTTGAGGAATGTACTGAGGCTTTAGGCCATGTTCCTCTAGCTGAGGAACGTTCTGAGGTGAACTTTTCTGAGGCTGTTAGGCCACTTTCCTCTAGCTAAAAACCTCTTGAGGAACCTGTTTACTGATGCTGTAGGCCATTTCCTCCAGCTAAAAGAACCTCTTCTGAGGCTTTAGGCTATGTTTTTCTAGCTAAGGAACCGCTTGAGGAACGTTCTGAGGCTGTAGGCCACATTCCTTCTAGCTTAGGAACCTCTTCTTCTGAGGCTGTAATTCTAAGCCATTTAAAATCTTTTTTTTTTAATTTTAATTTTATTGTTTGAACGTTCTGAGGCTGTCCTCACATAAGTAGGCCATCATTACATCTTCCAGGTCGTACAACTTTTATGCTTTAAGTTTCGTATTCAGCTTTTCCCACCTTCCAAGCTAGCTGGCCTGGCAGTTTTGATTTAAATTATTTCCTCTTAGGGTTTTTATTACTTGTTTCTAGGAATTTCTCATTATCCTAGGGGTTTTTAAATACCTGTAATTGAACCTTCTGAGCCGACTCTCCTCCTTAGTGTAGGCCATGTCTCTTCTATGCTAAGGAAACCTAACATTCTGAGGCAAGCATTAGGCCAACTGTTGTACGCCGCCCCATGGGTTCCTTGAGGGACTCCCCACTCTTAAGAAATAAAAGTAAAACTATTAATTAGCCTATGGTTACTGGTTGTCTTTTCATTCTTTATTTTCATTAATAGCTTGAATGAAAAATCTGTAAAAAATCTTTATACCATCATATTAACCCATCATTTCCTGAGGCTATTTCATGCCTTTAGTATCAAGGAATCTAATGAGGCTGATAAGCTAAACAAATTTTACTAGACTTAATTTTACCCAGGAACATTGCATCTTTGATAAGGCCATGTTCTCTTAAAGGAGTTCCATTAAACGGCTATTAATAAGTCCACGTTCTTTTCCCCAGGGCATAGGATAGTTTCTTATGGAAATTGTTTTTACCCCAGTTAGACTTACCTTATTTCATTATGATTGAAGATGATGGGTTTATCTGTTAGGCAAATAAACATTTTTAAAACAAAAACATTCTCTAAGCATTTACAACGTTCTCTTAAATTGTTTTAAATATTGCCACTCCTTAACACCACTTCCTCAAGGAACAATCTTCAATACGTTCAATCCACTAGGCTGTGATTGGCTTACTATTAAATTGTGCTAAAACCCTTCAATCATTCTTTATACTTCATTCTGAATTCAAACATTTCCTCTAAATCTTAAGAACCAACATTCTTTTAACTGTATTTGTTTGAAATTCCACTTTTATACAAGAATCATTCTTCTAGATTATCCAATGAATAAAATTTTAACATCGACAACAATCTATAAGGAAACCACATTCTGCACTTCGCTGCTCTATTTATCGCCCAGGATTTTATTTCTAGCTTCCTCCAGGCCACCTTACCTTTTTATCCCATAATAGAAGATTCTTCTTTTGCTGGATTTCTTTAGTTAGTTTGAACACAGTTCACCTTTCTTATTGCCCCTCTTCACTTTCTTAGCTTGTTTTTCCATTTCTGGGCTTAGGCAATCCTTGCCTGCCGTTATTATATGCAATATTAGGTACTGGGTTTCTTTTTTGTATTCTTGTAGGAGTAATCCTAATGTAAGCTAAGATTTTACCGGTTTCCATTCTATTGCTCCAATTATTGCCTCCAGCCACTTTTTGATCTTTTTCCAAAACTTTTAGCCTCCTCACTAAAGGTCCACCATAGGTGTAGGTGCACGTTCCGTGTATCGATTCGCATTTCCAACATTTTGGAGATGTATTTGACGCTTTTAGCTAACCTTTTGGTGAAAGGTGCCATCTATAAGGCCATTTTATAGGAAGTTTTCCTTATAGACCTGAAGAGAGTGTCATTTTAAAAAGTTTGTTCCCCAAAATTTTTCCCTCATTTTGTCTAATTCAATATTGTGTCCCAAACTTCTGTGGCCCATTTTTCATTTGTTCTTTCACAGGAATTTCCTCTTCCATTTTATACTTCAGGAAATTTATATATTCTCCCTATCATTTTTCTATCTGGGCTTTGAATGATTTTATCCAATTCGTGGGGTTCTGTTTCAATGTCATAAACCTATGTTTATTGTATTTAATTTTGAGAAGGTAAGTTACCAGTCAAACTTTCATGTTCCTGTTCTGCCAATTCTTCAATTGTTTTTAAGTTTCCCTGTCTATCAATTAAGCCTCTATAAACTTAGCATTTTGTTCCAATCTATAAAATTTAAGGAGTCGTCCTTTCTGTCAGTGATTAGCCAATTCGGAATTTTCACATAGTGGTTTTTTTTTTTCTTTTGAGCCATTTTTGCAATAACGCTCTTCTAATTAAATGATTTTGAAAGTATTTGTGCGTTTTATTTTTATCACGTTCCCATAGCTAATTGTGGAGCCTCTTGCAAATCATGCCCTTCCAAATGTCAAAATTCTTTTATTCTTTAGCTCTATCCAATCCTTCACCCATGCTTAGGATACTGCCCGATGCGTATAGATTCCCGTAATCGTCCCTTCTGAGGCTCTTACTTCCTCTGGTTGTTTTTTTGGCAACCTCTTACAGTTGCACTTCTTCTCGGGAGCCTATGTCTTCTGGCGTAATTAGTATCCATCGGTAAGCTTCATCAATAGATTGTCCCCACAGTTGCCCCAGGCTTCTTGTCTTTTCTTTTCTGAGTAAAATTTCAGTGAAGATTCCATTCATTTTTTTCCTGTCAGGTCCCTCCTTCTCTTCTGGCTGTTCCAGGACCTCTTAAATAGAATGCAGCTTTTTCATTTTCAAGTCGAATTATTGATAACATGTTTCTCTATCTAAGGAACCTCTTGAGGAATGTTCTGAGGCTTTAAGCCATGTTTCCCTAGCTAAGGAACCTCTTGAGGAACGTTCTGAGGCCGTAAGCCATGTTCCTCTAGCTAAGGAACCTCTTCTAAGGCTGTAGGACACTCTCCTCTAGCTTAGGAACCTCCTGAGGAACCTTCTGAGGCTTTAGGTGATGTTCCTCTAGATAAGGATCCTCTTGACAAATTTTCTGACGCTGTAGGCCATGTTCCTCTAGCTGAGCAACCTCATGAGGAACATTCTGAGGCTATAGGACACATTCCTCTAGCTAAGGAACCACTTCTGAGGATGTAGGCCACGTTCATTTAGCTAAACAACCTCCTCTGAAGCTTTAGGCCATGTTCCTCTAGCTAAGGAACCTCTTCTGGGGCTTTAGGCCACATTCCTCTCAATAAGGAACCTCTTCTAAGGCTGTAGGCCACTTTCATCTAGCTAAGGAACCTCTTGAGGAACATTTTGAGGCTGTAGGCGACGTTCCTCCAGCTAAAAGACCTCTTCTGAGGCTTTAAGCCATGTTTTTCTAGCTAAGGATCCTCTTGAGGAACGTTCTGAGGCTGTAGGCCATGTTTCTCTAGTTTAGGAACCTCTCTTTTTTTAAACAAAGTTTTATTGGTTTTTTGAAAAATAATAGGGAAAAAGGTAGTGGAATGGTTACAAATTTTGGCAGTTGCGATGTGCGGTAGGTGCCCCTCCCTCCATACTCATAAAATATATTTCCACACAAAGCCTCATTGGTAAATAGTAATATATAGTCAGCATATGAGTTCAATTAATAATTTCGAACAATTTATGTCAAGATGTCCCCCCCGTTTTCTTATTCATTTTTGTGATCTGAGTTTTCTCGGTATTGCCCCATCTCCCCCTGCTGCCAGAGCTCCGGCCCCTCCCGTGTCCTGTATGTCTGCTGTAGAATCATCTGGTTTTTCTAGGAGAGCTTTATTTTTTTCCATAAAGGCCTGCGCCTCTATGGGTGTATTAAATTCTAACTCTTGTGTCCTCCCAGAATATTAGGAACCTTCAGGCATCAGCCATCTGAACCAGACCCCCTTCTGGTAAGTTTCTTCGCTAATTGCGAAGGCTTTTCTCTCTTTTCTCCCTCACTTTCTTGGGGATCTGTTTTCACCCAATGGTTATTTCCCTATCTTGGTATTTCAAAGCTTGCCCCCTTTGTGCACTCAGAATGGCCAAAATCTCTTGTACTTTTTCTGAGAAATTTAATGTGTACCTCCCTGGGTTACGTTGTGTGTTCTAGCATAAGCTGAGTTCACTCTGTACACCAGATCTAGTTCCCACCCCATCTGTGTTGTTTCTACTTTCTGAATGTATTCAGCCAAAAAACTTGTCATAATGTCCCTTATATCTTCATCATCTGTCTCCATACATTTTGAAATCTAAGGTAAAAGGACATTCTCTCTCAAATTCTATTTTTTCAGTCATCTGGTAAGGTGTCAAGTTCTTTGTTCTGCATTTCCATCCCTCCCTCATTTCAGCCGTCCCACACCCTCCAAAAGATCCAGTCTCTGTGAGTTTTTGTTGATTTGGGCCTGGTTCTCTTTAATTTCTCTGCTTTCACCTTCTTGTTTTAATTGTCTTTTTATTTCCCTTGTCCCTGTAGAAGTTGTTGAATGAAACATTTTTTGGAATTCAGTCTCTGTGGTTCTAGGTTGCATCAAAGCTGTTAAGTTGATTGTGTACTAGGACTGGATGTTGTAGATGTTGGGGCAGAGGCAGCAAAGCCAGGCTTCCCAGGAGGTGGTTTTTTACGAGACATTGTTTGTGGAATAAAGAGTTCAGTCAATACAGAGACTGTGATCAGTCAGATAGGTAGAACACCTCCAGGAGAGTCCAGGAGATTAAAGTTTTCAAGCAGAAGGGATTCCTTTTTTCCCAGTTACACTGGCAATAAGATAAAGTTTTTTCAACGCCAGGGAGTTCCAAAGAGTAGCAATCAACAAGAGATTTATCTGAGTAGCACGGAGACAAAGATTCAGAAGCCTGAAGTTTTAAAGGTATCCACAAAAAGTCAATTTTCACAGTTCATAAAGACAACGGAAGTGTGCCATCTTGCCCTGCCAGCTTCGGGTTTAGAGGCATTAGCAAAGTTTTCAAAGTTTCCAAAATTTCCAGATCATCATTGCATTTGTAGAGTTAAATCCAAAATTCGCTTTTAATAAGAGCGTGACATCATTGGTTGGCTCTCCCCCTCCTCCTTCCCCTGGGGCTGAGAGCAGAATTGTTTCAAGCCGCCTGTCCGAGGGGGGGGGCAATCCCCCTCCCTCTAGCCACGCTTCTCCAGCCAAGCCGAAAGAAAAGTTTAAACTGCTGGAAATTTCTCCAGACTGGTAAAGGGAATGGAAGGGAGTTTTTTCACCGCACCGCTCAAAGGAAATTTCCTGGCTCGTTTATTCTTCCGTCAGCCTCACAGCGAAGACGCCGGAGCGTCATGTCCCCAGCTGCTCCCCGTGCCTGGAGCAGAGGTTAATGAGGCGAGGCCCCCCCTGGCTGCCGCTGATCCAGGGGATCCCCCGTGGTGCCGCCCCTTCGGCAGGAACCACTCAAGGAACCACTTGAGGAACGTTCTGAGGCAGTAAGCCATGTTCCTCTAGCTAAGGAACCTCTTCTAAGGTTGTAGGACACTCTCCTCTAGCTAAGGAACCTCTTCTGAGGCTGTAGGCCACTTTTTTCTAACTAAGGAACTTCTTGAGGAACCCTCTGAGGCTGTAGGCCACGTTCCTCTAGCTGAACAACCTCTTCTGAGACTTTAGACCATGTTCCTCTAGCTAAGGATCCTCGTGAGGAACGTTCTGAGGCTGTAGGCCACTTTCCTCTAGCTAAGGAACCTTTTGTGAGGCTGTAGGCCACGTTCCTCTATCTAAGGAATCTCATGAGGAACGTTCTGAGTCTGTAGGACAAAGTTCCTCTACCTAAGAAACCTCTTCTCAGGCAGTAGCCCACTTTCATCTAGCTGAGGAACCTCTTGAGGAATGTACTGACGCTTTAGGCCATGTTCCTCTAGCTGAAGAACCTCTTATTAAAGAGTTTAATAGATTTTACAAATATCCTTCCAAGAAACCCCTTCCTCCATCTGTAGGAATCCTACCCCCCCTATGCCCAACCTCCCAGAGCTTACAGGGTATATTTTTGTAAAACAATCATACGCTAACATAAGCTTAACTAACTTTAACATCTTGGCCTCCTCTTGTGCTTTAACTCCCCTTTTTATTAAGCTAACTTTAGAATAAATTGTAACATTCTTGCTCCTTCACTCATAAGCTAAGCTAATTGAAATTTCTTAGTCTGATATTTGTTTTGAATATAGTTCAAATCTTCTCCATTCCAACTTGTATTTCTCATCTGAATAGTCCTTCAGATATGCTGAGATTTTGGCCATCTCTGCCTAAATTTACTGAAAAAGATCTTTAATTTTTTAACATAGGAAATCCCATCTTGAATAGTAGGAACCCTTCTTACCTTCTTCCAGTATTGCGCCAAGCAATCTTGCTGACGTTGAAAGATTCAGAATCAAGTTAGTATCTATTACTGTACAGTCTGTGTTATACCTAACAAAAACAACTGGGGAGTGAACTTTAAAACCTTTCTCTTTTTAAGCCATTTTGAATAATCCACCATATTTATCCAAAATGCTTTAACTTTTTTTATTAAAATGTTTAATAAATTTTACAATTATCACCCCCCTTACCCTCCCTTTTCTTCCCACCCTCCCTCCCCCCGACCTCCCAGAGGAAAATACTACAGGGTATAAACATTTAACAATCATACACTAAGACATAAACTAAGCTAACTAATTTTAACACATGTTACTATTCTTGAGCTTTAACTCCCCCTTTATTAAACTAACCTTGAAATTGTAACATTCATGCCTTCATTCATAAGCTAACTGAAACCTTTTTTAGTCTGGAATTTGTTTTGAATATAGTCAATCCATCTTCTCCAGTCCAGCTTGTACTTCTCATTGACTGATCCTTCAAATAGGAAATTTTGGCCATCCTCTGCTAAGTTTACTACTTTTAACGTCCATTCTTGGATAGTAGGCAACTCTTCCTTCTTTCCAGTATTGTGCCACCAACAATCTTGCTGCTGTCGTTAGGTTCAAGATCAGATTCTCTCAGTACTGTACAGTCTGAAAACCTAACAAAAACAACTTGGGTGAGTGAACTTTATCCTCTTTTTCAAAATAGTTTGAACTGTAACCCACCATATTTTTATCCAAAATGCTTTAAACTTTTTTACAAGTCCACCAAATATCTGTGTAGCACGTGGCACCAGCACAGTCACATCTCCAACATTTAGATTGTAGGTTCGGATACATACTTGAGGAAGCCTTTTTGGATCTAAATGCCATCTGTACAACATCTTGTAGGAAATTCTCTCTCAAGTTCTGAGCTTGTGTAAATTTTACATTTCTTACCCAAATCTCTTTCCCATTGTTTCCCTATTGGTTCTTCTAAAAAATTTTGTGCCCATTTTAATACAATCTTTAACTAATTCTGTTCCTGAGTCTATTTCTATCAATACATTATACAACCTTTTTATGTGCATTTGACCCCTGATCCCTGATTTGTTTTATCAAGTTATCCTCATTTTGGATAATACCGATTTTTCTGGTCTTTTTTCCATCTAGCCTGTAACTAACCATACTGGAACCAGGTTTGAATTACCCTTTCATCTCTGAATAATGCATTCAAAGATTTCCACTGGATGCACCTCTATCTCTACTAAGGAGTTCTGCATATGTAGTTAGATCTTGTTTTTGTTCTATACTTATATTTCTCTATAGCATGTCTAGGCACCCCCCCACATAGGTATTTTGTCGTTTTCCTATATTGATATTTTTTCTCCAAACACGCAGTAGCACATTCCTTAAAATATGACTTTTAAAGATCTTTCAGGCCTTCTTGTCGTATATTAAATAAGCATGCCAGCCATATACCAAATCATAACCCTCAATATTCTTCTATCCTCTGTTAGGTTAATCCAATCGCTAATTGTTGCTAAAACTGCTGCTTCATAGTATAATTTTAAATTGGGCATTTTCAAACCTCCTCTTTCCTGTATGTCTTGCATTATTTTAAGTTTTACTCTTGGATTCTTCCCCGCCCAGACAAAGTTGTTAATACCTTTCTGCCATTCTTCCAAATTTGCATCTTTTTAAAGTATTGGTATCATTTGAAAGAAGAATAGAAACTTGGGCAAAACATTCATTTTAACTGCTGCTATCCTTCCCAGCAAAGACAATTGTAGTTTTTTCCAATTTGGTTGATTTCTCTTGCCTGTATTTTTATGCCCATAAGGTTCATAATTGTACTTATATAATTTCCCATTTGAAGTTGTAATATAAATTCCTAAATATTTAACCTTTTTTACTATCTCACATCCTGTTACTCTTTCTAATTCGTTTTTTTTTTTTTTTTTTTGGTTCGTAGTCATATTTTTAGCTATCCTCTTTGTCTTCCCTAAATTTACTTTGAACCTAGATACTTGACCATATTGGTTAATTATATTCATTAGACCTATAATTGATTCCCCAGCTGAGTTAAAGTTACAACCAAGTCATCCGCAAATGCTCTCACTCTATATTCGTAGTGCCTAATCTTAATTCCTTGTAGTTCGTCAGACCCACGTTTCTGTTCAATAACAATTCCAGGGTTAAGATAAACAATAATAATGGAGACAAGGGACACCCCTGTCTTGTTCCTTTTTCAATTTTAAAAGATTCTGTTAAGCCTCCATAACTAACTAATAATTTGTGCTGTCTGTTTCTGGTATATTGCTTTGATAGATGCATGCATGCAATGCTCTCCAAACTGCATCTTTTGTAGTATTTTTTATTAAAAATTGCCAATTAACTTGGTCGAATGCCTTTCTCCGCATCTAAGAATAGAAGCACTGCTGGGGGAGTTGGTTATACTTTCCCAAGTATTCCATTATATTAATGATTTGTCTTACATTACTTTTCATTTGCCTTCTGTATAAAACTAGACTGATCATTGTGAATCGTTTGTTGCGCAATTGGCATTCCTCTATTTAGGAATATTTTAGCAAAGATTTTGTAGCTGTATTCCTCTAATGAAATAGGCCTGTAGTTTTTTGGCTGGAGGTTGCGTTTCTCTAGCTAAGGATCCTGTATGAGGACCACTTTTCTCTAGCTGTAGGAACGTTCCCTGAGGATCATTTTGAGGCTTTAGGCCACTTTCCTCTAGCTGAGGAACCTCTTGAGGAACTTTCTGAGGATGTAGGCCACATTCCTCTAGCTGAGGAACCTCTTGAGGAACCTTGTGAAAGGCAGGAGGCCACTTTCCTCTAGCTGAGGAACCTGTTTGGTTTTTTTTTTGAATTATTTATTTATTTTTCTTTAAAAAGGACAAACAACACATACAGAACAAGAGCAAGGAAAAAAAAACTTTCCTTGATTTCATCAAGCATTTCGTTTGGTTACAAGTTTTTGTGCACCGGTTTTTACAGTATTAAGAATAAAATCACTGGTAAAATATCCATTAAACATAACTAAATATTTTCATGACCATTGTGTGTTCAAATTACCATTAGTATTCTTTCATTGGTGACAGCCCTTGTTTCCTTAAATCCATAATTATCTATTAGGTAACAATAAGTCTTTATAAAAATTATAATATCACCTTATCTCTAAGAAATAAGAACAAGGATGTCAAATCAAAAGATTCCCATTAATTCATATTACACATTTATACTTTCCAGTTAACCATAATATTTTCAATCATCCACAACTCCAAATATAATTTTCCATTGTTAATTATCAATCCATATAGTCATTAATATTTCAATTCATATGTGTATCCATTGTTCATTACATCATCATTAGTCCATTTAGTATAGCAAAATCTTTATGTTATAAAATAGTCACTACCTACAATTATACCTAATGGTTTTAAATCATCCCACTCTTATACATTAAGTGCATTACTGTTCTTCATATATCGTATACAGTAAGTAATTACTCTGTTTTCATAATAAAAAATTAACACATATAAAAAAAAAAAAGAAAAAAAACTTTCACAGCATTAAATATAACTTTCTATTATTGCATAAAAAATAAAATAAAAAAGCGATTTCATTCCAGGTTTTTTTAATCTAACCATTGGTAAAAGAAATCCCATACTCTATAAAATTGCTCATCCTCTAGTTCTCTAATTTCAAATGTAAGTTTACTCATTTCAGCACAGTCCATTATTTTCCGAATAATTTTCTTCCTCTGTTGGTAATTTCTCATTTTTTCCAATTTTTGGCAAATACAATTCTTCAGCTGTTAATACATTTATAATCAAATATTTCAAGTCTTTGTTGTATATTTTCATGGTATTATTCCCAATAAAAAGAGTTCTGGTTTTAAGTCTATGTGTTTATGTATCATTTTCTCCAACCACATGTGTATTTTAGTCCAGTATCTTTTAGCTTCAGAACAACTCCACCACATGTGGTAAAATGTGCCTGGTGTCTGATGACATTTCCAGCATTTTTCGGATTTATTCTTAGACATTCTTGCTATTCTCGATGGGGATAAGTGCCACCTGTAAAACATCTTATACAAATTCTCTTTATATGCAGTTGACATTGTCATTTTATAGTTTTGAGTCCACAGTTTTTGCCATTTTTCTAAATCAATCCCATGCCCAAAGTTTTTTTCCCCCAAGCTAACATAGTTTCTTTGACTTGTTCTTCCTGTAATTTCACCTCTAATAGGTAGGCATAAAATTTTTGGATTACTTTTTTCATCGTTACCTGTTAAAATTTTATCTAATTCAGTCATTTTATCATAAAAACCCCCTCATTTTTTCGATCTTCATTGTATCTAGAATGTATTTGCACATATGAATACCAATTGACTTCAATACCTTCTTGTTTCAATTCTTGTATAGATTTGAGTTCACCCTCTGTATTCAATAATTCAGCATATCTAACTGTTTGTTCCCTTTTATATATTATTGAATATGAAATAGCTTCAATGGTTGATATCCAGACTGGAATTTTCAAGTAGTGCAACCTCTTAACCTTCTCCCAATTTGATAACAGAGCCTCTCTTATATAATACCTTCTGAAATAACCATGTTCTTAATTCCCATGTGCTTTTATACCATAAAAAATGCATGCCATCCCAACAACAGGTCGTGACCCTCTAGATTCAAAAGCCTAACATTTCTTAGCATTATTCATTCCTTGATCTACATCAGGCTAGCTGCCTGATAATACAACTCCCAGTCGGGTAGGCCCCACCCTCCTCTTGATTTAGCATCTTGCAACTGTTTTCGTTTTATTCTTGCTTTTTCCCCCTGCCCATATGAATTTCAAACACCATTTTATTTAAATCTTCAAAGTAGTCTTTTCCCAACCTAATTGGGATAGTCTGGAACAAATATAGGGAATTCTAGGTAGGATGCTCATTTTGATTGTTGAGATTCTCCCAATCATTGATAGTTGAAGATTCTCCCATTTCACCAAATCTATTGCAATTTGTTGCTTCAATCTAAGATAATTATCTTCTTTAAGGGTACTGCATCTGGCTGTTAGAATAAATCCCCAAATATTTAACTTTATTTGTAATTTGCATTTCCAAAATTTCCGCCAATTCTTCTTTTTGTTTTGATGGTATATTTTTTTGTCAAGATCTTTGTTTTTGTCTTTATTTATTTTCAAGCCTGCAACTTTTCCATACTCCTCAATTTTTCCTATCAATTTAGATGCAGATTCAAGTGGCTCCTCAAGAATAAAAACTAAATCATCATCTGCAAATGCTTGCAGCTTGTATTCTTCTTTTTTTAATAGTCATTCCCTTTATTTCTTCCTCTTCTCTAATCTTTCTATTTAGAACTTCTAATTGTTAAGACAAAAAATAGTACCGGTGATAGTGGACAGCCTTGTCTCGTGCCTCTTTTTATTTCAATGGGATCTGTCAGTTCTCCATTTATCATTATCTTAGCTGTTTGCTTGTGATATCGTTTGTATGGCTTGAATAAAGTTCTTACCAAAGTTCATTTGTTCCATTTGTTGTATCATAAATATCCAATTCACATTATCAAAGGCTTTCTGTGCATCCAGGAACATCAAAGCCATTTGCTTCTCGGGGTGGACCTCATAATATTCCAAGGTATCCAAAATTGTTCTTATATTATCTCTAATTTGCCTCTTTGGTAGAAAACCATTTTGGTCCAGGTGGATAAACACATTTAAATATTTTTTCAATCTCTCTGCCAATATAGAAGCAAATAATTTATAATCTGAGTTCAACAAGGAGATAGGTCTATAGTTCTTAATTTGCATATGGTCTGCCTCCTCTATGGGTAACAATGTAATATATGCTTCCAGCCATGAGTTAGGTATTTTGCTTTCAGTCATTACTTCATTCATAACTTCTAGCAGGGCAATGGCCAAGGATTCCTCTAGTGTTCTATAAAATTCCACAGGAAGGCCGTCCGGTCCCGGGGCCTTCCCATTATTTTGTCTTTTAAGGGCTTCAGTTAGCTCCATCATTGTTATTTTATCTTCTAATATAGTTCTAATATCACTTGGTATTTGGGGGAGTTTGGCATTTTGTAAATATTGTTTCACTTCTTCCTCTTTTATATTCTCTTGTTCATACAACTTAGCGTAGTAGTCTTGTATAATTTTCTTCTTTTCCGTATTTCCATAGTGCAATTGTCCTTGTTCATCTCTTAGTTGTTGTATTTTCTTGGTCTCTCTTTCTTTTCTCAGTTTATATGCCAACCATCTGCCTGGTTTATTGCATTTTCAAAGTAGTTCTGTTTAGCGCCTCTAATTTTTCGTGCCAATTCCTCCTTTTCCAGTAGGTCCATTTTTGTGTTTTATTGTATCCATTTTTATTTTAATCTCTTTCTTTTGTGGAAATTTCTGTAATTCTTTTTCCAGTGTATACTATAGTCTTTTTCTAGGCCCTTAGACACTTGTCTTTTCTTTAAGTTTCTCTTTCTTGCATAGTCTATTATCAAACCTCTAGAAAAGTCCTTCATTGTATCCCAAGATTCTGCAAGGACGTATAATCTTCTTTTTTATTTTCTTTAAAGAAGAAAGTCAATTCTTTTTCCATTTTCTTTACAAATTCTTTCTCTTTCAATATCATATTGTTTAGGTCCATCTAGATCTTGTTCTTTGCAGTCTCCATTTATTGTCATTGGATTGTGATCCGCCCAAGTATTTGGTTCAATTTCCACTTCTTGTGCACTGCTAGATAGGTCCGTTGAAGCCCAAATCATATCAATTTCTAGAATGATGAAAATGTCTATTTGAATAGAAGGTGTATTGTTTTTTAGTAGGATTTCTTTCTCTCCAGACATCTTTTAATTTTTTGTTTCATCCATCATCCTGAAGAAGGACTTCGGGAGTGTTTTTCTATTTGGTTTTGTTGTTTTGTGGGTTTTATGGTCCATATTCTGTTTTATAATGCCGTTAAAGTCTCCCATCATACAAATATCAGCATAGTCTAAATCAGAAATTTTCTTATGGAGTTTTTTTTATAAAATTCATCTTGTTTTTCATTAGGTGCGTAGATTGCAATTAAAAGTATTTTTCCTAACATTGTCCATGATTTCCACCATTAAAATTCTTCCATCTTCATCTGTGTAAATTTATTTCGCAGGAATTTTATCTTTAATGTAAAAGGTCACTCCTCTTTTCTTACAGTCCACTAACGAAGTGAAATTTTTTCCAAGTTTTGGTTGTAAGTAAGTAAGTAAGTAAACTTTTATTTATAAACCGCGCCCTTTCCTAAACAGGACTCGGGGCGGTGTACAGACATATTAAAAACCATATAGATACAAAATATTGTGCATAAATATATAAACATCTTTAAACATATAAACGGAGGAGGTAGAATGTGCTGTACCAAATTTAAATAAAATACAAATATAATTAAAATTTCCCTTAAAAATTACACAGTAAGATGTTTGCCAGGAGGTTAAAGATGGGACTATACATCAGTCAAGCCAGCTAATTGGAACAGGTGGGTCTTAAGCTTCTGTCGGAAGGAGCGGAGGTCATTAGTAGTTCTAATATCGGGGGGGGGAGGTCATTCCAGATCTTTGGGCCCATCACAGAGAAGGCTCTACTCCTAGGGCGCCGCCCGTTGGCACTGCTTGGCGGATGGCACCTGGAGGAACCCTCCCTGTGAGAGCGGATTGGTCGTGAGGACCAGGTTAGATGCGATCCCGCAGGTAACTAGGTTCATGCCATGGAGCGCTTTGAAGATAGTTCACACCTTGAAACGCACCCAAAAAACCAACAGGCAAAGTGCAGCTAGCGCTTTGAGTGGTGTTATATGGGAGTATCTTGTCCCTCCCATGATGGCCTGCGCGGCCCGCATTCTGGACTAGCTGTAGTCTTCTAGTGCATCTCAAGGGGAGCCCCATGTAGAGAGCATTGCAGTATCCTCGAGACGTCACCAGCTCATGAGTGACTGTGCGTTAAGGCGTTCCCGATCCAATAGGGGGCGCAATTGGTGCACCAGGCGAACCTGGTGGAATGCCCCCCTCGCCCATGGCTGCCACATGGTCATCCATCGACTTCCGGGCATCAAGGAGGACGCCCTTCAGCCCATTCTCGAATTATTCCACAGGGGGCAGTTTGTTCGCCCCCTATGGCCAGCGATGGCATCCACTGGTTGAACCGGGTTACCGGTAGCCACAGCCACTCAGTCTTGGAGGGGTTGAGTCTGAGTCGGTTGTCCCCCCATCCAGACCCGGACGGCTTCCAAACACGTGAACATCATTTCGACGGCCTCGTTTGGGGTGGTTTGGGGTGGAAATGTACAGCTGGGTGTCATAAGCGTACAGATGGTATCCAACCCCAAAACCAATGATCTCACCCCAGCGGCTTCATGTATGTGTTGAACAAAATCCAAAGGGGATTCTGAGGATGTAGAGAGGACCGACCCTGTGGCACCCCACAAGTTTGGCCTCAGGGTCGACCTCTGCTCCCCTGCCAACACACACTGCAATCTGGTCGGAGAGGTAGGAGCAGAACCACCGCAAAACCGTGCCCCCCCCACTCCCACCTCCTGAAAGCCGGCGCAATAAAGATACCATGGTGGATGGTATCGAAAGCCGCTGAATAGATCTAATAGGACCAGGATAGAGGAGCAACCCCTATCTCTGGCCCTCCAGAGATCATCTACCAACGCGACCAAGGCCGTCTCCGTGCTTTGACCGGGTCGGAAGCCGGACTGGCGCGGGTCTAGATAGTCAGGTTTTCATCTCCAGGTGACGATTGGGAACTGTTTTCCTCACCACACTCGCTAAAAAGGGAAGGATTGGAGACGAATGATAATTGGCTAGCTCCACTGGATCCAGGGAAGGCCTCTTGAGCAGGGCCTCACCACCGCCTCTTTCAAGGCAGCCGGCAATGACCCCTTCCTCAAGTTAGCGTTTCACCAGACCCAGGGAGCCAGCCTCGTGTAACCTCCCAGGATGCCAGTACAAGCCAGGAGGGACATTCATCCAATAAACATGTGGTGGCTCGAAAGTCTTTGCCCACGCAACCTGTCCAAATCCTCGGGGGCAACAGAGTCAAACCCCTCCCAGCGTGGTGTCTCAAACTTGCTTCCAACGTCTCCCTGGTCTGCTGAAGGGGGCCCACCCTCTGGATTGAGCGATTTTGTCCTGCAGATATTCCCCAAACTCCTCTGCTCTACCCTGCAAAGGGGTCTTCCCACGGCCTCTGAGATAAGAGGGAGCGAGGACCCGAAACAGGGCGGCAGGGCGGTTATCTGCGGACGCAACGAGAGTGGCACAGTATCTACGTTTGGCCGCTCTCAGTCCAACAAGGTATTCCGTAAATAGGCTCTTACCTGTGTTCGGTCAGATTCGGAGCGTGAGGACCTCCACCTGCTTTCTAGGCGTCTCTTGTGGCGTTTCATCACCCTCACTTATCCTCAGTGAACCAAGGAGCCAGGGTGGTTCGTTGCCGCAGGAGAGGCCGCAAAGGCCTACCCGGTCCAAGGCCCCAGCAGCAGCCCCTATTCCAAGCGGCCACTAGGTCCTCCGTCCGGGAGCGGGCCAGGGCTACAGGAAGTGGCCCAAGCTTTCTGGAACCTATCCGGTTCCATCAGTTGCCTGGGGTGGAACCATTCTGGGACAATTAGGTTCCGCCTCCCCGCGGTGTAGCGCCGGGGAAGTCATAGCCGAGAGAGATGAGTGATCTGACCATGACAGGGGTGTAATAACTAGATCCCCAATTCCCAGATCACTCGTCCACTGTCCAGAGACAAAAAAGGTCCAGTGTGTGCCCACCTTCTTGTGTGGGGCCCTGAATTAATTGGGTCAGTCCATGGCTGTCATGGAAGCCATGAACTCCCGAGCCACCTCGGATGCTTCACCCGTCGACGGCAGGTTGAAATCCCCCATAACCACAAGTTTGGGGGGTATCAACCGCCGTCTCCGCGATCAGCTCGAAGAGCTCAGGCAGGGCCGCTGATGCATAGCGAGGAGCCAAGTGTACAATCAGCAAGCCCAACTGCCTCCCTGGGCCCCATTTCACGACCAAGGGACTCAAACCGGAGATCTGTGGCACAGTGAACTCTTCGGTTCTTCCAGGTTTCTCTCCCGTATGATTAGCCACCCCACCCTTCCACCCTTACCCAGGGCCCGCGGCTGATGAAAATACATGGTAACCTGGCGGGCACATCTCCACGAGGGGAAACCACCCTCGTGGCCCAACCAGGTCTCCTGTTAATCCTTGCAAGGTCCGGCTCCCCTCTGAGATCAACTCATTAGAAGGGGGGCCTTGTTAACAACGGACCCTTGCATTGCAGATCATCAGCCTTAGGCCCTGGCTCTGTAGGTCCTGGCCACCTAGGCTGCGGTGTGGGTTGGTACAAGGGACGGTCATGTCCAACATGCCACGGTCTCCCAACCGACTACGAGATTTTGTTCGGTTCGCACCCATCCCTTACGACCGTTAATATAAAACAACCCCTCTTAGGAATGTCACTTTCCCTCCCCCCCCCTTTTTTTCCGCTCACTCCCCCCTTAGCCCCACCTGTTCGCCTGGAAAAGTCCCAAAATTTTGGACATTATCCCCTCCCCAACCCACCCTGGAACCCCCTAAATAGGATAAAAAACATCTAGCTAAAAAACCCCTGAGTCTTCGCTTCCTCCACCTCTAATAACTTTGTACTAATAAGTGGCCATTTCTTTGCTGGATATGTACTTTTGTAAGCAAATTATGTCTAATTTTAACTTTTCTAATTTATGAAATATTTTCCTTTCTTTTATTTGCCGAATTAAGTCCATTTATATTAATTGAAAGTAATTTTGTTCCTTCCATCCTTATATTTTATATATATAGGATTTATAGCTCTAGTTGATCTTGGTTCCCGTTGTACTCTAATCTCTACACCCCCTACAGCACCTTCTTCAATATCAATTCCACCTACGGCACCCTCCATCTTTCTCAGTTTCAATTATAGGTGTGTTCTAACAATTGCACCAAGTAGTTCTTCATTTCCAGACCAGAACTTCCCGGCCTTTCTTCTCAGATGTTCTGTGTAGAAAGCTTCTGCTTTCTCAAATTGTATCAATTCTGTACCTCTGTCCTTTCCATAGGAATATTAGACCTTCCGGAATCAGCCATCTTTTGTTAACTCCTATTTTAAGTAAAACTGTAGGTCAAAGAATTGGTTATTTTCTTCTCTTCTCTCTCACTCTTCTTGGTATTTGCTTTAGAATTACATCTCCTTGCCTTTTATATTCCAGTTTTCTATCTCTTAGGCGGTTTTTGCAAGATTTGTATCTTTTAATGCTTTTTTAGTAAATCTTACATATACTTCCCTTGGGAGGGAGTTTCTCGTTGCATATCTTGTATTTACTCGAAATGTCTCGTCTATGCCGTCCAACATCTTCTCTTCAGGTATCTCTAATATTTCTATGAGGATTTCAGATATTATTTGTGGCAATTTTTCTCCCTTTTCTTCTATTATATTTTGAAATCTTAAGAAGTATTCAGAACGCTCCATCTCCCTTCCGATTATTGCACTGCTTTCTGTTTCAACTTCACTCAATCTAGAATCAAATTCTTCATCCCTCTTTTCTCTTTGCTCCTCTCTTTCATCAATTTTTTGCATATTATCTTCTTGTTTTTTGACCCATTGTTGTATATCTTCTATTTTTCTCTCTGCTTTATCTGTTTTTTTTTCTATGTTACCAATTCGTTGATCCATTGTCTCCATTCTTTTCCACATTGTCCAACTTCTTTACAAGTGTATCAAATTTTTTCATCAGAGCTTGTTTGAAGTTTTTGTGTTGCTTGCATAATTGCTCTAATGATGTAGTCTTCTCTTTTTCCTGCTGAATCATAGTTTGTATTGATCTTTGTCCTCCTGCCAGTGAAGAGGCAGGGGTTGTTGTTGTGGAGCCCACCCTACCTTTCTACTCATCTTGCTAATTTATTCTCTTTTCTTCTTCTTCTTCTTTTTGTAGTTCAATCCAATTGCAATTTCCTCTAGGGAAAAAAGGATAGAAAAAGGAAGAGAAAAAGAGGGAGAAAGGAGAAGAAAAAGTATGTAGTAATTAGATAGAAAAAGTAGGCAGAGAGTTGAGGTCACTTTCCTCTCTTTAAAATAGAGAGAAATATAGAGAGTATGATGAAGAATACGGGAAGAAGGTAAAAAAAAGGGCATCAAAAAAAAGCAATTTATAAAAAAATAAGGGTGGGTGAAGGAAAGGGAGGAAAAAAATTATAAAAATATTTCAGTAAAAAAGGAAAAAAAAAAAAGGAAAAAAAAAGGGTGAAAAACAAAAAAAGAAAAAATTATTCAGCGCTTCAAGGCTTCAGGCTCAGAAAAAAAAAAGAAAGAACCTGTAGCAAACAGCAAGCACCAACAAAAGAAAAAAAAAAAAGATCATTCCCCGGCAAGCTTAATATAAACACTCTCAGCCAATTCCTCCATGAAGAGAATGAAAGTTCAATATTGTTGTTATTTGCCCCCCCCCCTCTTCTTGATGTAGTTTCCAAGATCACTCCAATTTTCTCTTACAAGTTTATCATTCATCTTCCAAGATAGGTTTCCAGACCTTAAAGACCCACAAGAAACACCTGCAGTAAACAACTGTAATTCTTGCCTCTTATCAGGTCTTAACCTTGAATAGGAGGTTTTTTCAAAAAAATAATTCCCAGCAGTAAGAATTTGGTAACAATGTTTTCAAAGTCCACTAGCTGCTTGTTTAAAATGTATCCAGTCCCTAGCCCCTTAAAGCGCTGCCTTTAGTAAAAAGTTGCCATTTTTTTAAAAAAAGGGAAAGTAAAAGAAGCAAAGAAATCTTTAAGGCATGGTGGGCAACCTTTTTTTTCAACTGAGCCAAATCTCGCCAAAACCACGATTGGAATTTATTTTGAGAGCCACATTTTTAAAACTGAAAATACATAGGATGGTACACTGTTTTTAGTTTCAATAAACTCTGGGCATTTTGAAGCACGCAAGTCTTAAAGCTGTCAAGTTGCAAGACCCTTGCACCCCTAACCCTTTAGAAAAAAAGCCCCAGGGGTCTTCAAACCTGACAGCTTTAAGACTTGTGGACTTCAACTCCCAGAATTCCTCCTCCAGTCATGTTGGCTCAGGAACTCTGGCATTGAAGCATGCAAGTCTTAAAGCTGTCAAGTTGCAAGACCCTCGCACCCCCAACACTTTAGAAAAAAAAAAACCCAGGGTCTTCAAACCTGACAGCTTGAAGACTTGTGGACTTCAACTCCCAGAATTCTGAGAGGAAGTCCACCAAGGGCATCAATCATATTAGCCCAGAGGATCTGCAAAATTGGCTCTTAAGACTGGTGGACTTCATAACTCCCAGAATTCTGAGAATTGAAGTCCACCAAGGTTCAATCATATTAGCCCAGGGATCTGCAAAATTGGCTCTTAAGACTTGGTGGACTTCAACTCCCAGAAATTCTGAGAATTGAAGTCCACCAGTCTTAAAACAGCCAATTTGCAGACCTCTGTGTTAGCCCAAAGCCTGGGGCTGGGCGGGCCTTGCTCCCCCATTGGAACTCCCAAGAAGCGAGGAGGGAGAAAAAGAGACGGAGGCCAAGGAGCTTCACCCCCCCCCGCCCCCTCCCCTCTAACCGGAGGCCGGGCTGGGCAGTAAAATTAAGTCCTTTAGGCCCATCATGCACGCGGTTAGATTTTCGATTGTGGGAGGGGGCGGGGGGAAGCTCCTTAAGCCTCCGTTTCTTTTTTCTGCCTCCTCCCTTCTCGTCCTCCCCGCCCCGACTTCAGGAATCCTCCCTAATCATTGTGGGTCGTCGAAAAGAAAAAAAAAGGAAAGGGGCGCTTGTTTTTGAAGTGCCCGAGAGGAGGGAGTTTTAAAGCGGGCGAGGCACACAGAAGAGCCGCATTAAAATTGTAAAAGCCACATGTGGCTCGCGAGCCGTGGCTTGCCGACCACTTGCTTTAAGGCATTAATAAAATACATAAAATAAAAAAGAATAGTTTCCAATCAAATCACTTCTAAAAGAAAAGAAGTTAAAAAGTAAAGAGAAAGCTTCAACAACAATTGTAACAAGAGTCCAGTCTAGCTTCCGGTAATAAAAAGGAAAAAAAAAACCCAGTGGTTTCAATTTAACTCTGTCAAAGTCCCGCCGCTAATTCTCTGGTTATACTGAAGTTTCCTTGAGTCTCCAATTTTTAGGGTGTCCTCTGTATAATTTAAAAGAAAATAAACTTTTTAGATAGTCTCACCAAAAAACGGCATGCTTCTTTCTCTCCTGCTCTTGCTTTGCGGAGCTGTCAGCAGCTTCGGCAGCCTAGGGGCTGGCTCTTGATCGCCGGCAAAAAGGGGTTTCCCCTGGATTTCCAGAGACTTTGCAGGTGTCTCTGGATCCCCCAGAATTTCCCCTTACCTCCCACCGTCTCTTCCGGATGGCTTGGGTCCAATTGGACCGTCCAAACGATCCGGATTCAGCAGCTAATCCGGAGTAACCGCAGAAAAGCCGCGGTAGCTGTAGCTCCTCACGCGTAGCTCTATTCCCAGGAAACCTCTTGAGGAACGTTCTGAGGCTGTAGGAGATGTTCCTCTAGCTGAGGATCCTCTTGAGGAATGTTCTCAGGCTGTAGGCCACTTTCCTCTAGCTGAGGAACCTCTTGAGGAACCTTCTGAGGCTGTAGGCCATGTTCCTATAGCTAAGGAACCTCTTGAGGAACGTTCTGAGGTTGTAGGCCATGTTCCTGTAGCTAAAGAACCTCTTCTGAGGATGTAGGCCACTTTCCTCTAGCTGAGGAACATCTTGAGGAACCTTGTGAGGCTGTAGGCCATGTTCCTCTAGCTAACATACCTCTTCTGAGGCTGTAAGCCATGTTCCTATTGCTCAGGAACCTCTCGAGGAATGTTCTGAGGTTGTAGGCCACATTCCTCTCGCTAAGGAACCTCTTCTGAGGCTGTAGGTCGCGTTTCTCTAGCTAAGGAACATTTTCTGAGGCTGTAGACCATGTTCCTCTAGCTAATGAACCTCTTTGAGGGCACTCTGCTAGGCCCGTTTCAGCTGGGCCAGCAGAATGCTCCGCTGGCCAGCTGAGGTTCATCTTTTGATAAAAGCCATTTTTCCACATTCTCCACAGAGCTCCAGAGGCTTTATAGGAACATCTGGAGAGGGAAAAAAGAGCCCTCCTTGCCCCCCCAGGAGGCTTTCCTGAAGCCTTCAGAAAAAAACAACTCTCTGAAGCAAACGTAGGAAGTGACTCCTCCTTGCTAAGGAAGGGTCGTTTTTAGAGCATTTTGAAGGCTTCAGAGGGGCCACCATCAGGCATGAGGCTTCTACGCCTTGAGGAACCACCCTTTTTTCAAACTGTTTTGAGGCTGTAAGTCACTTTTTTGCTAAGGAGGGTCTTTCAGGAACATCTTCTGAAGGCTTGTAGGGAAAGTTTCCTAGCTAACGGTCCCTAAAAGCTCCGGAGGCAATCCTTTCTCGAACATTTTGGGAAATTTGATGTTCAGGCTGCTAAGGAAGCCTCTGAGCCTGGAAGGGCGAAAAAAGCATGTTCTGGGAGTGTCACAGTTTCTTGTGCCGTGCATGTTCTGAGGGGTAAAACAACCTGCATTGCATTATCCTGTGCGGATGCCCACACATGAGCTCCCCCCTGCCCTTTGTGGGCAACGTCCTGCCAAAAAATTCTTTAAGGCCATAGCTGGAACCTAGCTAAGGAACTCTTCTGAGGCTGTAGGCCATGTTCCTCTAGCTTAGGAACTCTTGAGGAACATTCTTAAGCTGTAGGCCACTTTCCTCTATCTAGGATTCAAATAATTAACTTTTCTTATTGCTTCTTCTTCCCTGTCCCCAGGAGGAGGCCTTCAGGTTGCCGCCCTTGAACATCCTGCAGCCATCCAGCCCCTCCCTCGAATGTTGGTCCTCTAGATGAGGAGAATTCTTTTTGATGAAGGCTTCCGCCTCCTCTGTATTTTAATTCTAATCCTGTTTCTAGCCAAAAGCCAACATTCTTTCTGGAATCTTCTAGCTGCAGGCCATGTTCTCTAGCTATATTTCTTTTGATAAGGAGGAATATTTCCTCCTTCTCATTCTCTCTAGATAAGGATGGGGAATTCCTTGTTAAAATGGTGTAGGAATTCTTCCTCTTTATATATCAAGCTACATAGGTAAAGCATTCTCCCAGCTGGAATCTCCTAAAAAAATTTAACATGTATCTCCCTTGGAGCAGGACTTCTAGCTATATGCTGAAGGATCCAATAGAACTATTATATGTAGGCCATTTCTTAGTTTCTACTAAGTCTTTTCCAAGAATGTGAGTGAGGGGATTTCGAGCTGCGCTGGTCTCCAAAAGGGCAAACAAGAGCAAAGGCACGTCAATCTTACAGTTCCAAGAGAGAAATCAGCTCCAGGAGGAAAGTCTCTAACCAAAGTTCAGAAGAGGCCACTGTAGAATCCCAGTTTCCCTCTGAGAGAACACTGTAGGCCCACTTTACTCTGTTTTCCCTTTGGGACGCTTTTCAAAGGACACTTTCTTCATTCATATGTAGATAAGGAACCTTTGAGGCATCCATCTTGGCCCTTCCTTAGGCATGGGGCCAAAAAGTTCCCTCCTTAGCTAGAAAACCTCTCCGAAATCACTTGAGGCAAGTTGTGAGAATAGCCTATATTTACTGTCTCAAGTGACAGGTAAACCATTTCTCTCTTTAAGAACTACACTTTAAATAGGCTTAGATCAAGTTCTTCCCTAGCTAAAAATTGAACCTCCATTCAAAATGAGGAAATGTCACAGGCTGTACAAAGGTCACTGATTTTCCTTCTAGTAGACTAGAGGCACAGGACACATATCCATCCCTCAAAGGAAAGGCACTTCTCTAGGCTGTTTGAAACCTTCCGGAGCCATTCCTTCCGAAGTCAAATGGCTAAAATCTGCTCCCGGCAACCCTTAGAACTTCTTGAGGAACGCTCCCTGAGGCCTGCCACTTTGCCTCTTAGCTAAGGCAAACCTTCTCAGGAATCTGTCCTAAGTCTCCTGTTTCCTGAGGAATCACTGAGGACTGAGGTGGACAGCGTGTAGGCCATAGCTTTGAGGTTCTCTAGCTGAGGAACCTCTTGAGGAACATTCTGAGGCTGTAGGCCATGGTTCCTCTAGCTAAGGAACCCTAAAGGAACTTCTGAGGCATGTAGGCCACATTCTCTAGCTAAGGAACCTCTTCTGAGGCTGTAGGCCCACTTTCCGATCTAGCTGAGGAACCTCTTGAGGAATGTTCTGATGCTGTAGGCCATGTTCCTCTAGCTAAGGAACCTCTTCTGAGGCTTGTAGGCCATGTTCCTCTAGCTAAGGAACCTCTTGAGGAACGTTCTGAGGCTGTAGGCCACTTTCCTCTAGCTAAGGAACTCTTGAGGAAATGTTCTGAGCTGTAGGCTGTAGGCCACTTTCCGTCTAGCTAAGGAACCTCTTGAGGAATGTTCTGAGGCTGTAGGCCACGTTCCTCTAGCTAAGGAACCTCTTGAGGAACGACTTCTGAGGCTGTAGGCCACTTTCCTCTAGCTGAGGAACCTCTTGAGGAACCTTCTGAGGCTGTAGGCCACTTTCTCTAAGGAGGAAACCTTGAGGAAACTTCTGAGGGCTGTAGGCCACTGTTCCTCTAGCTAAGGAACTCTTCTGAGGCTGTAGGCCATGTTCCTCTAAGCTAAGGAACCTCTTGAAAAGTTCTGAGGCTGTAGGCCATGTTCCTCTAGCTAAAAAACCTCTTGAGGAACTTTGAGGCTGTAGGCCACTTTCCTCTAGCTAAGGAAACCCTCTTGAGGAAATTGTTCTGAGGCTGTAGGACACTTTCCTCTAGCTGAGGAACCTCTTCAGATATGTTCTGAGGTTGTAGGCCACGTCCCTCTAGCTAAGGAACCTCTTCAGGAAGATTCTGAGGCTGTAGGCCACTTTCCTCTAGCTAGGATACCTCTTCTGAGGCTCTATACCACATTCCTCTAGCTGAGGAACCTCCTGAGGATCCTTTTGAAGCTGTAGGCCACTTTCCTCTTGCTGAGGAACCTCTTGAGTACCTTGTGAGGCTGTAGGCCATGTTCCTCTTGCTGAGGAACCTGTTGAGGAACGTTCTGAGGCTGTAGATGTTCCTCTAGCTGAGGATCCTCTTGAGTAATGTTGTGAGGCTGTAGGCCACTTTCCTCTAGCTGAGGAACCTCTTGAGGAACCTTCTGAGGCTGAAGGCCATGTTCCTCTAGCACCTTAGAACCTCTTCTGAGGCTGTAGGCCACCTTTCTCTCTAGCTGAGGAAAACTTGAGGAATAATCTTTAAGGCTGTAGGCCACTTTCCTCTAGCTGAAGGAACCTCTTGAGAACTCCTTCTGAGGCTGTAGGCCACTTTCCTCTAGCTAAGGAACCTCTTGAGGAAATTCTGAGGCTGTAGGCCATGTTCCTATAAAGGAACCTCTTGTAGGAAATTTCTGAGGCTGTAGGCCACGTTTCCTTAAAAGGAACCTCTCTGAGGCTGTAGGCCATTCCTCTAGCTAAGGAACCCTCTGAGAACATTCTGAGGCTGTAGGCCATGTTCCTTTAGCTAAAGGAACCTCTTCTGAGGCTGTAGCCACACTTTCCTCTAGCTAAGGAACCTCTTGAGGAACCTTCTGAGCTGTAGCCCACTTTCCTCTAGAGCTAGGAACCTCTTCTGAGGCTGTAGGCCACTTCCTCTAGCTGAGGAACCTCTTGAGGAATGTTCTGAGGCTGTAGGTCACGTTCCACTAGCTAATGAACCTCTTGAGGAACGTTCTGAGGCTGTAGGCCACTTTCCTCTAGCTGAGGAACCTCTTGAGGAACCTTCTGAGGCTGTAGGCCACTTTCCTCTTGCTGAGGAACCTGTGGAGGAACGTTCTGAGGCTTTTAGGCACATTTCCTCTAGCTGAGGAAACCTCTTGAGGAACGTTTGAGGCTGTAGGCCACTTTCCTCTAGCTGAGGAACCTCTTGAGGAACCTTCTGAGGCTGTAGGCCATGTTCCTATAGCTAAGGAACCTCAGGAGGAACGTTCTGAGGTTGTAGGCCACGTTCCTGTAGCTAAAGAACCTGTTCTGAGGCTGTAGGCCACATTCCTCTAGCTAATGAACCTCTCGAGGAACGTTGTGAGGCTGTAGGCTACTTTCCTCTAGCTGAGGAACCTCTTGAGGAACCTTCTGAGGCTGTAGGCCATGTTCCTTTACCTAAAGAACCTCTTCTGAGGCTGTAGGCCACTTTCCTCTAGCTGAGGAACCCTTTGAGGAGGTTGAGGCTGTAGCCACTTCCTCTAGCTAGGAACCTCTTGAGAACCGTTCTGAGGCTGTAGGCCATTTCCTCTAGCTAAAGGAACCTCTTGAGGAACGTTTCTGAGGCTGTAGGCCACGTTCCTGTAGCTAAAGAACCTGTTCTGAGGCTGTAGGCCATTTTCCTCTAGCTAAGGAACCTCTTGAGGAATGTTTCTGAGGCTGTAGGCCACTTTCCTCTAGCTGAGGAAAGGAACCTCTTCTGAGGCTGTAGGCCATGTTCCTCTACCTAAGGAACCTCTTCTGAGGCTGTAGGCCACTTTCCTCTAGCTGAGGAACTCTTGAGGAAATGTTCTGAAGATATAGGCCATGGTTCCTCTAGATGAGGAACCTCTTGAGGAACGTTGTGAGGCTGTAGGCCACTATCCTCTAGCAAAGGAACCTCTTGAGGAATGTTCTGAGGCTGTAGGCCACTTTCCTCTAGCTAAGGAACCTCTTGAGGAACTTCTGAGACTGTAGGCCACTTTCCTCTAGTTAAGGAACCTCTTGAGGAACCTTCTGAGGCTGTAGGCCACTTTCCTCTAGCTAAGGAACCTCTTGAGGAACGTTCTGAGGCTGTAGGCCATGTTCCTCTAGCTGAGGAACCTCTTGAGGAACGTTCTGAGGCTGTAGGCCACTTTCCTCTAGTTAAGGAACCTCTTGAGGAACGTTCTGAGGCTGTAGGCCACTTTCCTCTAGCTGAGGAACCTCTTGAGGAACGTTCTGAGGCTGTAGGCCATGTTCTTCTCTAGCTAAGGAACCTCTTGAGGAACGTTCTGAGGCTGTAGGCCATGTTCCTCTAGCTAAGGAAACTCTTCTGAGGCTGTAGGCTCCGTTCCTCTAGCTGAGGAACCTCTTGGGGAACATTCTGAGGCTGTAAGCCATGTTCCTCTAGCTAAGGAACCTCTCCTGAGGCTGTAGGCCACTTTCCTCTAGCTGAGGAAGGTTCTGAGGATATAGGCCATGTTCCTCTAGCTAAGGAACCTCTTCTGAGGCTGTAGGCCACTTTCCTCTAGCTGAGGAACATCTTGAGGAACCTTGTGAGACTGTAGGCCATGTTACTCTAGCTAGGATACCTCTTCTGAGGCTGTAGGCCACTTTCCTCTAGCTGAGGAATCTCTTGAGGATTCTTTTGAGGCTGTAGGCCACGTTCCTCTAGCTGAGGAACCTCTTGAGGAATCTTCTGAGGCTGTAGGCCACATTCCTCTAGCTAAGGAAACCTCTTCTGAGGCTGTAGGCTCCGTTCCTCTAGCTAAGGAACCTCTTGAGGAACATTCTGTGGCTGAAGGCCATGTTCCTCTAGCTAAGGAACCTCTTCTGAGGCTGTAGGCCACGTTTCCTCTAGCTAAGGAACCTCTTGAGGAACCTAGGCCTTCATGAGGCTGTGAGGCCACTTTCCTCTAGCTAGAGGAACCTCTTTATAAAGCTATAGGCCACTGTTCCTGAGGCTGTAGGCCACTTTCCTCTTATAGCTAAGGAAACCTCTTGTTGTGAATTTCTTTTCTGAGGCTGTAGGCCATTTTTTCCTCTAGCTTTCCCGAGATAAGGAACCTCTTTGAGCTGAGGACACTGTATCTGAGTGAGGACTTAAACCTCAGGTATCCTCTAGGCTGAGGCCTATCCTTCAGGAATGTTCTGAACCAGCTTGAGGATATCTATAGCTGTAGGCCACATGTTCTTAATCTAGCTAGGAACCTTAATTTGAGTTCTTAGATTGGAGGCTATGGTTAGGAAAGGCCAAAGTTTTCCTCTAGCTTAAGGAACCTCTTTGAGGAACCTTCTGAGGCTGTAGGCCATTTTCCTCTAACTGAGGAACCACATGAGGAATGTTCTGAAGCTGTAGGCCATGTTCCTGTAGCTAAGGAAACTCTTCTGAGGCTGTAGGCCACGTTCCTCTAGCTAAGGAACCTCTTGAGGAACGTTCTGAGGCTGTAGGCCATGTTCCTCTAGCTAAGGAACCTCTTCTGAGGCTGTAGGCCACTTTCCTCTAGCTAAGGAACCTCTTGAGGAACGTTCTGAGGCTGTAGGCCACTTTCCTCTAGCTGAGGAACCTCTTGAGGAACGTTCTGAGGCTGTAGGCCATGTTTCCTCTAGCTAAGGAACCTCTTGAGGAACATTCTGAGGCTGTAGGCCATGTTCCTCTAGCTAAGGAACCTCTTCTGAGGCTGTAGGCCACATGTTCCTCTAGCTAAGGAACCTCTTGAGGAACGTTCTGAGGCTGTAGGCCATGTTCCTCTAGCTAAGGAACCTCTTCTGAGGCTGTAGGCCACTTTCCTCTAGCTAAGGAACCTCTTGAGGAATGTTCTGAGGCTGTAGGCCACTTTCCTCTAGCTAAAGAACCTCTTGAGGAACCTTCTGAGGCTGTAGGCCACGTTCCTCTAGCTAAGGAACCTCTTGAGGAACGTTCTGAGGCTGTAGGCCACTTTCCTCTAGCTGAGGAACCTCTTGAGGAACGTTCTGAGGCTGTAGGCCACGTTCCTCTAGCTAAGGAACCTCTTGAGGAACCTTCTGAGGCTGTAGGCCACGTTCCTCTAGCTAAGGAACCTCTTCTGAGGCTGTAGGCCATGTTCCTCTAGCTAAGGAACCTCTTGAGGAAAGTTCTGATGCTGTAGGCCATGTTCCTTACCTAAAGAGGAACCTTCTGAGGCTTAGGCCACGTTCCTCTGCTAAGGAACCTCTTGAGGAACGTTCTGAGGCTGTAGCCACGTTCCTCTAGCTAAGGAACCTCTTCTGAGGCTGTAGGCCACGTTCCTCTAGCTAAGGAACCTCTTGAGGAACGTTCTGAGGCTGTAGGCCACTTTCCTCTAGCTGAGGAACCTCTTGAGGAACCTTCTGAGGCTGTAGGCCATGTTCCTCTAACTAAGGAACCTCTTCTTATTAAACAGTTTTCTGAGGCTGTAGGCCACTTTCCTCTAGCTAAGGAACCTCTTGAGGAACGTTCTGAGGCTGTAGCCCACAGGTTCCTCTAGCTAAGGAATCTTTTCATTCTGAGGCTAGGCCATTTTCCTCTAGATTAAGGAAGCTCCAGCAGTCTGAGGCTGTAATTTCGATCAGAAATGCAAAAGGAACCTCCATTTGAGCTGCTGACTTTCTGAGGCTGCCCCATTCCGGTAAGAGTCTCCTAAGGAACGTTCTCCAGGCTGTAGGCCCACTTTTCTAAGGTCTAGGAATTTTTTTTTTTCCTAAAGGCCTAGCGCCCTCTTCCTGGGCTCTTAGGCCACTTGTTCCTCCCAAAGAACATCCTCTGAGCTGAACCACTCTTTGCAGGAACCTTCTGAGGCTTTATTTCTGAGGCGCTAATTGTAGAATTCCCTAGCTTAGAGGAAGTTCTTGGGGATACTTTCAGGAATGGTCCTTCTGCTAGGCTGGTAGGCCCCCTGCAAGAATTTTCCTCTAGCTAAGAGAAACCTCCCTGGAGGTTCTCTTGATGTTCCAGCCAAGCTGACATTCCTCTAGCTGAGGAACCCTTCTGAGCATAGGCCATTTGAATCTGGAGCTCAGGAAAAACTTTCATGCTGTCCCTTCTGATCCACTTTAAGCTAGGCTCCACAGGAATCTAAGGAAGGCCCATTCTAGCTGAGGAAAATTCTGAGGCTGTAGGCCATGTTTCATCTAGCTGAGGAACCAATCTCTTGAGGAGCATTCTGTTCTGAGGTGTAGGCCATGTTCCATAGCTGAGGAACCTCTTCCAAAAGGATCCCCTCTTCTGAGGCTGTAGGCCTGTTCCTCTAGCTGAGGAACCTCTGAGGCTAGTAAACGTTCTTTTTCCTCTGTAGGCCCTTCTGAAAAAATTCCTGGCTAAATTGAAACCTCTGAGGAACTGTTTTGTTGAGGCTAGGTAGGCCAGATTTCCTCTAGCTGAGGAACCTCTTGAGTGGTAACAGTTCTGAGCTGTAGGCCATGGTTCCTCAGAGCAGCCAAGGATCCTGGCCAGAAGGCCATCATTGCAGAAAGAGGCAATTCTCTCTTGAGGAACCCCTGAGGATAGGAAAGTTTTTCCTCTTGCTAAGTTCAAAAACATTTGAGGAATTTTTTCTGAGCTGTAGGCCACAAAGGATGTTCCTCAAGGAACTTTCTTTCATACTGAGGCTTAGGCCACTTTCCTAGCAATCTGAGGAACCAAAGTTTTTCAAACGGGCTGTAGATCCATTGTTCCTCTAGCTGAGGAACCTCTTGAGGAAAGTTCTGAGGCTGTAGGCCAACGTTCCTCTAGCTAAGCAACCTCAGATTTCTGAGGCTGTAGGCCACTTTCCTCTAGCTGAGGAACCTCTTGAGGAACGTTTTGAGGCTGTAGGCCATTTTTCCTTAGCTAAGGAACCTCTTGAGGAACGTTCTGAGGCTAGGAGCCACATTTCTTGTTAGCTAAGGAACCCTACCAGCGAATGGCCTGTAGCTGTAGGCCACATTTCCTCTAGCTGAGGAACCTCGAGGGGTCTTCTGAGGCTGTAGGCCATGCCTGTTCCCCTTGAACTTGGTGCAGCAATCCGGCAGTTCTCTATCAAAGTACTTTTCCTGTAAACCCCCCTAACCTGTGGGTTGAGGAACGCTTTGAGAGGCTGTAGGCCCACACCGTTCCTCTAGCCTAAAGGAACCTCTTGAGGAACCTCTTCTTGAGGCTGTAGGCCATGTTCCTCTAGCTAAGGAACTCTTGAGGAACAACTTCTGAGGCTGTAGGCCACATTCCTCTAGCTAAGGAACCTCTTCTGAGGCTGTAGGCCATTTCCTCTAGCTAAGGAACCTCTTGAGGAACGTTCTGAGGCTGTAGGCCACTTTCCTCTAGCTAGAACCTCTTGAGGAATGTTCTGAGGCTGTAGGCCATGTTCCTCTAGCTAAGGAACTCTTGATGAACCTTCTGAGGCTGTAGGCCATGTTCCCTAGCTAAGGAACCTCTTCTGAGGCTGTAGGCCACTTTCCTCTAGTTGAGGAACCTCTTGAGGAACATTGTAGGCTGTAGGCCATGTTCCTCTAGCTAAGGAACTTCTCTTCTGAGGCTGTAGGCCACTTTCCTCTAGCTAAGGAACCTCTTGAGGAATGTTCTGAGGCTGTAGGCCACGTTTTCCTCTAGCTAAGGAACCTCTTCTGAGGCTGTAGGCCACACTTTCCTCTAGCTAAGGAACCTCTTCTGAGGCTGTAACGTTCCTCTAGAGGAACCTCTGTAGGCCACTTTCCTCTAGCTGTAGGAAATTCCTCTAGCTGAGGAAAGCTTGAGGAACCTAGGCTGTAAGGCCATGTTCCTCTAGCTAAGGAACCTCTTGAGGAATGTTCTGAGGCTGTAGGCCACGTTCTTCTAGCTAAAGCATCTTGCAAACCTTTTCTGAGGCTGTAGGCCACTGTTCCTCTATCTCTAAGGAACCTCTTGAGGAAAGTTCTGAGGCTGTAGGCCATGTTCCTCTAGCTAGGGAAAGGAAACTCTTCTGAGGCTGAAAGGCCACTTTCCTCTAGCTAAGGAACTCTTGAGGAACCTTTCTGAGGCTGTAGGTCATGTTCCTCTAGCTAAGGAACCTCTCCTGAGGCTGTAGGCCACTTTCCCTCTAGCTGAGGAACCTTCTCTGAGGAACGTTCTGAGGCTGTAGGCCACTTTCCTCTAGCTAAGGAACCTTTTGAGGAACGTTCTGAGGCTGTAGGCCACCTTCCTCTAGCTGAGGAACCTCTTGAGGAACATTCTGAGGCTGTAGGCCACATTCCTCTAGCTAAGGAACCTCTTGAGGAACCTTCTGAGGCTGTAGGCCACGTTCCTCCTCTAGCTAAGGAACCTCTTCTGAGGCTGTAGGCCATCTTCCTCATCTAGCTAAGGAACTTTCCTCTTGAGGAAACTTCTGATGCTGTAGGCCCATGTTCCTCTAGCTAAGGAACCTCTTCTGAGGCTGTAGGCCGATGTTTCCTCTAGCTAAGGAACCTCTTGAGGAACGTTCTGAGGCTGTGTAGGCCACTTTCCTCTAGCTGAGGAACCTCAGAATGTTCTGAGGCTGTAGGCCACGTTCCTCTAGCTAAGGAACCTCTTGAGGAATGTTCTGAGGCTGTAGGCCACATGTTACTCTATAAGGAACCTCTTCTGAGGCTTATGGGCCACATTCCTAAATCTAGCTGAGGAACCTCTTGAGGAATCCTTCTGAAGCTGTAGGCCACTTTCCTCTAGCTAAGGAACCTTTGATTCTGAGGCTGTAGGCCATGTTCCTCTAGCTAAGGAACCCTTGAGGAACGTTCTGAGGCTGTAGGCCCATGTTCCTCTAGCTAAGGAACCTCTTGAGGAATGTTTCTGAGGCTGTAGGCCACTTTCCTCTAGCTAAGGAACCTCTTGAGGAACACTTTCTGAGGCTGAAGGCCACTTTTCCTCTAGCTAAGGAACCTCTTCTGAGGCTGAGGCTAGGCCACTTTCCTCTAGCTGAGGAACCTCTGAGGAAATTCTGAGGCTGTAGGCCAGTTCCTCTAGCTGAAGAAACTCTTGAGAATCCTTCTGAGGCTGTAGGCCACCTTTCCTCTAGCTGAGGAACCTCCTGAGGATGCCTTTGAAGATGTAGGCCACTTTCCTCTAGCTGAGGATCCTCTTGAGGAACGTTGTGAGGCTGTAGGCCACTTTCCTCTAGCTGAGGAACCTCTTGAGGAATGTTCTGAGGCTGTAGGCCACGTTCCTCTAGCTAAGGAACCTCTTGAGGAACGTTCTGAGGCTGTAGGCCACTTTCCTCTAGCTAGAACCTCTTTTGAGGAACGTTTCTGAGGCTAGTAGGCCACTTTCCTCTATCTGAGGAAACCTGATTGAGGAACGTTCTGAGGCTGTAGGCCATGTTCCTCTAGCTAAGGAACCTCTTGAGGAACGTTCTGAGGCTGTAGGCCACTTTCCTCTAGCTGAGGAACCTCTTGAGGAACCTTCTGAGGCTGTAGGCCATGTTCCTCTAGCTAAGGAACCTCTTGAGGAACGTTCTGAGGCTTTGTAGGCCACGTTCCTCTAGCTAAGCAACCTCTTCTGAGGCTGTAGGCCACATTCCTCTAGCTAAATTTTAAGGAACCTCTTTGAGGCTGTAGGCCACTTTCCTCTAGCTAAGGAACCTCTTTTGTGAGGCTGTAGGCCACGTTCCTCTAGCTAAAGAACCTCTTCTGAGGCTGTAGGCCACTTTCCTCTAGCTAAGGAACCTCTTGAGAACCTTCTGAGGCTGTAGGCCACTTTTCCTCTAGCTGAGGAACCTCTTGAGGAACGTTCTGAGGCTGTAGGCCACTTTCCTCTAGCTAAGGAACCTCTTGAGGAACGGTCTGAGGCTGTTGTAGGCCATGTTCCTCTAGCTAAGGAACCTCTGAGGCTATAGAACATTCTTTTCTGAGGCTGTAGGCCATGTTCCTCTAGCTAAGGAACCTCTTCTGAGGCATGTCTAGGCTGTAGGCCATGTTCCTCTAGCTAAGGAACCTCTTTGAGGAAAGTTTCTGAGGCTGTAGGCCATGTTCCTCTAGCTCTAGAGAACCTCTTCTGAGGCTGTAGGCCACTTTCCTCTAGCTAAGGAACCTCTTGAGGAACGTTCTGAGGCTTTAGCCACATTTTCCTCTAGCTAAGGAACCTTTTCTGAGGTATCTCTAGCTGAGGAAATTCTGAGGCTGTAGGCCAATTTCCTCTAGCTAAGGAACCTCTTGAGGAACCTTCTGAGGCTGTAGGCCACTGTTCCTCTAGCTAAGGAACCTCTTTCTGAGGCTGTAGGCCACGTTCTCTAGCTAAGGAACCTCTTGAGGAAGGTTCTGAGGCTGTAGGCCATGTTCCTCTAGCTAAGGAACCTCTTCTGAGGCTATAACTTTCCTCTAGCTGAGGAATCCCTTTAGGCCACTTTAGAGCTGTAGGCAATTGTTTTTTTCCTCTAGCTAAGGAACTCCTTGAGGAACCTTTCTGAGGCTGTAGGCCACTTTCCTCTAGCTAAGGAACCTCTTCTTGTAAGGAATGAAAAGAGTGAAACAGGCCATGTTCCTCTTAGCTAAAGGAACATCTCCTCTGAGGCTGTAGGCCAATTTCCTCTAGCTGAGGCTCTTGAAATTAGTGGCTGTACATATTTTCATCTAGCAAAGGAACCTCTTTCAGGAACTATGTTCTAAGGCTTTATATTGTAGGCCACTTTCCTCTAGTAGCTAAGGAACCTCTTGAGGAATGTTCTGAGGCTGTAGCCATGTTCCTCTAGCTAAGGAACTTTATCTTAAGATTGGCTGACGTTGTTTTCAGATTTCCCCTCAGTATCAGGCCTAAGCCAAGTGGTTCCTCTAGCTAAGATTTCCTTCCTGGGCCTTTAAGGCAAAGTGAGGAACCTATTCTGAGGTGCCTCACTTCTGAGCTGTTAGGCTGTAACATTCACCTCTAGCTAAGGCCATGAGGAACGTTCTGAGGCTAAAAAGATCACATTTCTCTAATTGAGGAACGCCCTAGATGGAAACTTAGAATCATGATCTGAGGGCCAAGGCCTTAGAAAGGAACCTATTAAAGAAAGGGTGAGGCAATAGGCCACTAATTATGGAGTTCAGCTCTAAAGAACATTTCTTAAGAGGTTCCTTTCTGAGATGTAGGCCATCAGCTGTAGTTGAAGGTTCTTGAGGAAACATCTTAGCTAAGGCTAGGCTGTAGGCCACTTTCTCTAGCCTTAGAAACTTCTGAGCTGTAGCCACATTCCTCTAGCTAAGGATCCTCTTTTGAGCTAAGGTAGGCAAATTGAGCCTTAGGTTAAGGATATTTTTTTTTTTTTAAAAAGGAAACATACAGGAGCTGAAAACTTCTCAAGGCATCCAAGTTTGGTTCTTAAGTTGTTGTCGCCTCAGCTCATATAAGAATTCACTGAGCTAAGTGGCCATTACAGCATCAGGAAGACGTTCCTCAATAGTTTCCTTGAGCATTAGTGAAAGTGCCTACATTAGGATATGTTCCTTTATTTTTGTAAAAAGCCATGTTTCCGCTACTGAGAGGCTAAGTCTTTATAAAATTATATCCTCTCAAAGGATTAAAAGTCAAAAAATGTTTCCTTAATTCATGTAGGTTCTGACTTTCCGTTAGGCCCAATCATCCACAACTCCAAATTTAATTTTCCATTATTAATTGTCAATCTGAGGCTAGAGGAAATTTCAATCAATATTTGAATCCATTATTCATTCAATTAAGGTTCCTTATTTATACCCAGGAAAAAGTCACCACCTACAATCAGACCTAACAATTTAAGGTCATCTCACTCTTAAAAATAAGTACATTCGCCTTATTCTCTAGTACAAGTAAGTAGTCTGTTTCAATAGTAAACAATTAACTGTTATAAAAAGAGAGAAAAGAAAAAATTTCACAACATTGGCAGTATTATGCTTAGCATTAGAGAAAGGTTCATATAGATAAGATGAGGAAAAAAAAAGTTCTCCAGGTTTTTTTATCCTCCCAGGACTTCCATACTACAAGAATTGTTCCTCTAGCGTAGTTCTCCTATGTTCAAAGGTGGTTTACTCATTCAACTCATCATAAGGCCCGTTCCTCAAGAGTTGCTCCTGAGCTAGAGGAACGTGGCCTATAGCCTCAGAAGAGGTTGTTCCTAGCTTGGAGGATCATGGCCTACAGTCAGAAGGTTTCCTCAAGAGGTTCCTTTACCTTTAGAGGAAATGAGCCCTACAGCCTCAGAAGAGGTTCCTTAGCTAGAGGAATGTGGCCTACAGCCTCAGAAGAGGCTCAAGAGGTTCCTAGCTAGAGGAATGGCCTACAGCCTCAAAAGAAAAAAGAGGTTCCTTAGCTAGAGGAATGTGGCCTCCAGCCTGTACCCTTAGCTAGTAGGAAATGGCCTACAGCCTCAGAAGGTTCCTCAAGATTTCCTTAGCTAGAGGAAAGTGGCCTACAGCCTCAGAAGAGGTTCTTCAAGAGCTAGAGGAATGTTGGCCTACACCTCAGAACATCCAGAAGGTTCCTTACTGCCAAAAGGAAATGGCTTTACAGCCTCAGAATCCTACAGCTAGAGGAATGTGGCCTACAGCCTCACCGTTCCTCAAGATTTTCCTCTTAGCTAGAGGAAAGTGGTTCCTCAGGCTAGCTAGAGGAACAGTGGCCTACAGCCTCAGAACGTTCCTCAAGAGGTTCCTTAGCTAGAGGAACAGTGGCCTACAGCCTCAGAAGGTTCCTCAAGAGGTTTCCTTAGCTAGAGGAAAGTGGCCTACAGCCTCAGAACATTCCTCAAGAGGTTCCTCAGCTAGAGGAAAGTGGCCTACAGCCTCAGAAGAGGTTCTTTAGCTAAGGAAACATGGCCTACAGCCTCAGAAGGTTCCTCAAGAGGTTCCTTAGCTAGAGGAAAAGCCTGGCCTAACAGCCTCAGAAGAGGTTCTTAGCTAGAGGAAAGTGGCCTACAGCCTCAGAAGAAGGTTTTTAGCTAGAGGTAGGAACGTGGCCTACAGCCTCAGAATGTTCCTCAAGAGGTTCCTTAGCTAGAGGAAAGTGGCCTACAGCCTCAGAAGGTTCCTCAAGAGGTTCCTTAGCTAGAGGAAAGTGGCCTACAGCCTCAACGTTCCTCAGAAGAGGTTCCTTAGCTAGAGGATGTGGCCTACAGCCTCAGAAACGTTCCTCAAGAGGTTCCTAGCTAGAGGAAAGTGGCCTACAGCCTCAGAGAGGTTCCTCAAGAGGTTCGTTAGCTAGAGGAAAGTGGCCTACAGCCTCAGAACGTTCCTCAAGAGGTTCCTTAGCTAGAGGAAAGTGGCCTACAGCCTCAGAACGTTCCTCAAGAGGTTCCTCAGCTAGAGGAAAGTGGCCTACAGCCTCAGAACGTTCCTCAAGAGGTTCCTTAGCTAGAGGAACATGGCCTACAGCCTCAGAAGGTTCCTCAAGAGGTTCCTCAGCTAGAGGAAAGTGGCCTACAGCCTCAAAGGATTTCTTAAAGGTTCCTTAGCTAGAGGAAAGTGACCTACAGCCTCAAGACGTTCCTCAAGAGGCTTCCTCAGCTAGAGGAAAGTGGCCTACAGCCTCAGAAGAGGTTCCTTAGCTAGAGGAAAGTGGCCTACAGCCTCAGAAGGTTCCTCAAGAGGTTCCTTAGCTAGAGGAAAAGTGGCCTACAGCCCTCAGAATTCCTCAAGAGGTTCCTCAGCTAGAGGAAAGTGGCCTACAGCCTCAGAAGAGGTTCGTTAGCTAGAGGAAAGTGGCCTACAGCCTAAGAAGAGGTTCCTTAGCTAGAGGAAAGTGGCCTACAGCCTCAGATCATTCCTCAAGAAGATCCTCAGCTGGAGGAAAGTGGCCTCCAACCTCAGAAGAGGTTCCTAGCTAGAGGAAATGTGGCCTACAGCCTCAGAAACGTTCCTCAAGAGGTTCCTTAGCTAGAGGAAATGGCCTACAACCTCAGTTCCTCAAGAAGAGGTTCCTTAGCTAGAGGAAAGTGTCCTACAGCCTCAGAATGTTCCTCAAGAGGTTCCTAGCTAGAGGAAAGTGGCCTACAGCCTCAGAAAGAGTTCCTTTTAGCTAGAGGAACATGGCCTACAGCCTCAGAACATTCCTCAAGAGGTTCCTTAGCTAGAGGAAATGGCCTACAGCCTCAGAAAGAGGTTCCTTAGCTAGAGGAATGTGGCCTACAGCCTCAGAAAGGTTCCTCAGAAGAGGTTCCTTTAGCTAGAGGAAAGTGGCCTACAGCCTCAGAACATTCCTCAAGAGGTTCCTAGCTAGAGGAAAGTGGCCTACAGCCTCAGAACGTTCCTCAAGAGGTTCCTTAGCTAGAGGAAAAGTGGCCTATAAGCCTCAGAAGAAAGTTCCTTAGCTAGAGGAAAGTGGCCTACAGCCTCAGAACGTTCCTCAAGAGGTTCCTTAGCTAGAGGAAAGTGGCCTACAGCCTCAGAAGAGGTTCCTTAGCTAGAGGAAAGTGGCCTACAGCCTCAGAATGTTCCTCAAGAGGTTCCTCAGCTAGAGGAAAGTGGCCTACAGCCTCAGAAGAGGTTCCTTAGCTAGAGGAACATGGCCTACAGCCTCAGAATTTTCCTCAAGAGGTTCCTTACTAGAGGAAAGTGGCCTACAGCCTCAGAAGAGGTTCCTTAGCTAGAGGAAATGTGGCCTACAGCCTCAGAATTTCCTCAAGAGGTTCCTTAGCTAGAGGAAAGTGGCCTACAGCCTCAGAAAGATTCCTCAAGAGGTTCCTAGCTAGAGGAATGTGGCCTACAGCCTCAGAAGTTCCTCAAGAGGTTCCTTAGCTAGAGGAAAGTGGCCTACAGCCTCAGAAGTTCCTAGCGAAGAGGTTCCTTCCTAGCTAGAGGAAAGAACGTGGCCTACAGCCTCAGAACATGTTCCTCAAGAGGTTCATTAGCTAGAGGAAAGTGGCCTACAGCCTCAGAAGAGGTTCCTTAGCTAGAGGAATGTGGCCTACATCCTCAGAATGTTCCTCAAGATGTTCCTCAGATAGAGGAAAGTGGCCTACAGCCTCAGAAGAGGTTGCTTAGCTAGAGAAAGTGGCCTACAGCCTCAGAACGTTCCTCAAGAGGTTCCTTAGCTAGAGGAAACATGGCCTACAGCCTCAGAAATGTTCCTCAAGAGGTTCCTCAGCTAGAGGAAAGTGCCTACAGCCTCAGAACGTTCCTCAAGAGGTCCTTAGCTAGAGGAAAGTGGCCTACAGCCTCAGAGAGAGTTCAATTAGAGCCTAGGCCTACAGCCTCAGAACGTTAAGAGGTTCCTTAGCTAGAGGAAAGTGGCCTACAGCCTCTCAGAATTTAGGCTGAAGAGGTTCCTTAGCTAGAGAAGTGGCCTACAGCCCAAAAAGGCTTGAAAGTTCTTAGCTAGAGGAACAGTGGCCAGCCTGAAGAATTTCCTCAAGAGGTTCCTTAGCTAGAAAGTGGCCTACAGCCTCAGAAGAGAAGAGGTTCCCTTAGCTAGAGGAAATGGAAAATAGCCCAAACAGCCTCAAAACTTTCCTCCTCAGATTGCCAGAGGTTCCTGGTTACAGCCTAAAGGAAGTGTTCCCTACAGGCCTTGGAGCCTTACTAAGAGGTTTCCTTACCTCTAGAGGACATGGAGCTGCAGCCTCAAAAGTAGGTTCCTCAGAAGAAGTTGTTGAACTTCCTTAGCTAGAGGAAGTGGCTACTTGGTTCTAACTGGCAATGAAAGTAGGTTCCTTCAATTAGTGAACCTTCCACCTTTGGCCTAGAGGTTTTGCCTCAGGCCAACATTCCTCAAGACATTTCCTGAGCAGTATCCTGGATGGGGCCTACAGCCTCAGAAGAGATTCCTTAGCTAGAGGAACCATGGGCCAGACTCTTTGGCTCAGAAATCTCAAATGTTCCTCAAAGATGGCCTTAGCCTACAGAGTCCTAAAGAAAGGTTCCTGGAGAGCCCTGGCCCTTTCCTTGGACCTATTAGAGAATCAGCCTACCTACAGCCTCAGAACTGATTCACTGAGAGCCTGCTCCTCCCAAAATGTTCCTCAAGCTAGGAGGAAAGTGGCCTACAGCCTCAGAGAGGTTCCTTAGCTAGAGGAAATGGCCAAATACAGCCTCACAGAACTTCCTTTTCAGGGAGAGGTTAGATGCCTCAGATTGAGGATAGGAAGGGGGAAAAGTGGCTAGCTTGGAGCCTCAGAAGAGGTTCCTTGCTAGAGGAATTGGCCTACAGCCTCAGAAATTGAGGAAGGTTTGGAGCTAGAGAAAGTGGCCTACAGCCTAGAGGTTCCAAAAGCTTCCCCTAGAGGAACTCTGGCCTCCAGCCTCAGAGCTTGCTGAATAAACAAAGGAAAAATCCTCTAGCTAGAGGAAGTGGCCTATCCTGGTCTTTAGAGTGTCAGCTTAGAATTCCTCAGCTAGTGATACAATGATACCTAGGTTCCTCCTAAGGAGAAAACTGTTTCCTGCCTCCTGGAGAAGAAGCCTTTTTGGCATTAGATAGGGAAAGTGGCCTCAGCACTCAGAAGGTGCCAAGAAAGAGGGTTCCTATTAGCAATTGAGGTGTGGCCTACTTCAGAGTTCCTGCTTTTAGAAGAATGGTTGTCCTCAAGCCACAGGTTCCTTGCAAGTTCCTTATGCTACAGGCAAGGTTTCAGAAAAACAGTCCTCAACAGTTCCTCAGGAAGAGGGTTCCTTAGCTAGAGGAACATAAAGCCTGGCAGTCTACAAACGTTCCTTCAAGAAGTCTTTTTGACTTAGTGTCACAATTGGAGCCTACAGCCTGGCCCCCTTTTCCTCAAGAGGTTCCTTAGCTAGAGGAAGTGGCCTACCGGCAGCCTCAGAAGGTTCTTAGCCACCTGAAGTTTCTACAGCCTAAAAGTTCTAATAAGGAAGTGTTGGTTTCCTAGCTAGAGGAACCCTGCCTACAGCCTCAGAATGTTCCTCAAGAGGTTCCTCAGCTAGAGGAAAGTGGCCTACAGCCTCAGGAACGTTCCTCAAGAGTTCCTTAGCTAGAGGAACGTGTGGCCTACAGCCTCAGAAGAGGTTTCCTTAGCTAGAGGAATGTGGCCTACAGCCTCAGAACGTTCCTCAAGAGTTTCCTCAGTTAGAGGAAAGTGGGCACAGCCTCAGAAGAGGTTTTTAGCTAGAGATTGAACCTACAGCCTCAGAATGGATCCTCAGAGAGGTTCCTAGCTGTAGGAAAGTGGCCTCTACAGCTTAGCACGTGCCTAAAAGCATCAGAGGTTCCTCAAGAGGTTCCCTAGCTAGAGGAACGTGGCCTACAGCCTCAGAACGTTCCTCAAGAGGTTCCTCAGCTAGAGGAAAGTGGCCTACAGCCTCACGGTTCCTCAAGAGGTTCCTTAGCTAGAGAAACGTGGCCTACAGCCTCAGAAGAGGTTCCTTTAAGAGGAATGTGGCTACAGCCTCAGAACGATTCCTCAAGAGGTTCCTCAGCTAGAGGAAAGTGGCCTACAGCCTCAGAAGAGGTTCCTTAGCTAGAGGAACGTGGCCTACAGCCTCAGAACGTTCCTCAAGAGGTTCCTCAGCTAGAGGAAAGTGGCCTACAAGCCTCAGAAGAGGTTCCTTAGCTAGAGGAATGTGGCCTACAGCCTCAGAAATTCCTCAAGGTTCCTTAGCTACAGGAACATGGCCTACAGCCTCAGAAGGTTCCTCAAGAGGTTCCTTAGCTAGAGGAAAGTGGCCTACAGCCCTCAGAAGTGGTTCCTCTTAGCTAGAGGAATGTGGCCTACAGCCTCAGAAGGTTCCTTGTTCCTTAGCAAGAGGAAAAGTGGCCTACAGCCTCAGAACGTTCCTCAAGAGGTTCCTTAGCTAGAGGAAAGTGGCCTACAGCCTCAGAAGAGGTTCTTTAGCTAGAGGAATGTGGCCTACAGCCTCAGAACATTCCTCAAGAGGTTCCTTAGCTAGAGGAAAGTGGCCTACAGCCTCAGCCTCAGAAAGGTTTTACACTTTTCTATTCCGTTTAAAGAGAGGTGGCCTACAGCCTCAGAAATTTAAAAAAGAGGGTATTTCCTTATTTATACCTATTCAAGGAACAGTGGATACCTTACAGCCTTCAGAGATTTCCTACCCAAGAGGTTCCCTAGCTAGAGGAAAGTGGCCTACAGCCAAACAGTTCTAGTAAAGGGTTTCCATTAGCTAGAGAGAAGAAGTGGCCATCCCTACAGCCTCAGAAACGTTTCCTATTATAACATCAGAAGAGGTTCCTTATCAGAAAAATTCATTTCCAAATTGTAAGGAATTGGCCTAGCCTCAGCGAAAACCCCTACTTTAGGTTCCTCAGCCTCAAATTGTAGGTTTGGCCATTTCAGCCTCAGAGGCCACGTTCCTAGAAGAGAGTTCCTTACAGCTAGGAGGAGACGTTCCTCAAAAGCCTCAGAAGAGGTTCCTTTAGCTAGAGGAACATGGCCTACAGCCTCAGAACGTTCCTCAGAGGTTCCTTCAGCTTAGAGGAAAGGGTGGCCTAAGCCTCAGAAGAAGAGGTTCCTTAGCTAGAGGAAAATGTGGCCTACAGCCTCAGAAGGTTCCTCAAGAGGTTCCTCAGCTAGAGGAACAATGGCCTACAGCTTCAAATTTCCTCAAGAGGTTCCTAGCTAGAGGAAAGTGGCCTACAGCCTCAGAAGAGGTTCTTAGCTAGAGGAAATGTGGCCTACAGCCTCAGAAATTTCCTCAGAGAGTTCCTCTTAGCTAGAGGAAAGTGGCCTACAGCCTCAGAAGCTGGTTCCTTAGCTAGAGGAACATGGCCTACAGTCTCAGCTTGAAGAGGTTCCTTCAAGTAGGTGGCCTCCTCAAGAGGTGTGAGGTTCTTAGCTAGAGGAAAGTTGCCTACAGCCTCAGAACGTTCCTCAAGAGGTTCCTCAGCTGGAGGAAAGTGGCCTACAGCCTCAGAAGAGGTTCCTTAGCTAGAGGAATGTGTCCTACAGCCTCAGAAGAGGTTCCTTAGCTAGAGGAAAGTGGCCTACAGCCTCAGAACGTTCCTCAAGAGGTTCTTCAGATAGAGGAAAGTGGCCTACACCCTCAGAAGACGTTCCATAGGTAGAGGAAAGTTTACAGCCCTCAGAACGTTCCTCAAGAGGTTCCTCAGCTAGAGGAACCCCTAAAGCCTCAGAGAACGTTCCTCAAGAAGTTTCCTCAAGAGGAAAGTGGCCTACAGCCTCAGAACAGTTCCTCAAGAGGTTCCTAGCTAGAGGAAAGTGGCCTACAGCCTCAGAGAAAGGTTCCTCAAGAGGTTCCTTAGCTACTAGGAAATGGTGGCCTACAGCCTCAGAACATTCCTCAAAGAGGTTCCCTAGCTAGAGGAAAGTGGCCTACAGCCTCAAACGTTCCTCAAGAGGTTCCTTAGGCTAGAGGAAAGTGGCCTACAGCCTCAGAATGTTTCCTCAAGAGGTTCCTCAGCTAGAGGAAAGTGGCCTACAGCCTCAGAAGAGGTTCCTTAGCTAGAGGAACATGGCCTACAGCCTCAGAAGGTTCCTCAAGAGGTTCCTCAGCTAGAGGAAAGTGGCCTACAGCCTCAGAAGTTCCTCAAGAGGTTTTTAGCAGGTTCTTTAGCTACTTGAAGTTGGTGGCCTACAGCCTCAGAACGTTCCTCAAGAGGTTCCTCAGCTAGAGGAAATTGGTGGCCTACAGCCTCAGAACGTTCCTCAAGAGGTTCCTCAGCTAGAGGAAAGTGGCCTACAGCCTCAGAAGGAGGTTCCTCAAGATGATTCCTCAGCTAGAGGAAAGTGGCCTACACCCTAAGAAGAGGTTCCTTAGCTAGAGGGAACATGGCCTACAGCCTCAGAAGGTTCCTCAAGAGGTTCCTCAGCTAGAGGAAAGTGGTACAGTGGCCTACAGCCTCAGAACGTTCCTCAAGAGGTTCCTTAGCTAGAGGAAAGTGGCCTACAGCCAGAACGTTCAAAAGAGGTTCCTTAGCTAAGAGGAACATGGCCTACAGCTTCTCAGAATTCCTCAAAAGAGGTTCCTTAGCTAGAGGAAAGTGGCCTACAAGCCTCAGAAGACGTTCCTCAAGAGGTTCCTTAGCTAGAGGAACATGTGGCCTACAGCCTCAGAACGTTCCTCAAAGGTTCCTTAGCTAGAGGAAAGTGGCCTACAGCCTCAGAAGACGTTCCTCCACAGTTGTATCAAGAGGAAAGTGGCCTACAGCCTCAGAGTTTCCTCAAGAGGTTCCTCAGCTAGAGGAACAGTTGGTGGCCTACAGCCTCAGAACGTTCCTCAAGAGGTTCCTAGCTAGAGGAAAGGTGGACCTACAGCCTCAGAACGTTCCTCAAGAGGTTCCTCAGCTAGAGGAAAGTGGCCTACAGCCTCAGAACGTTCCTCAAGATTTTCCTCAGCTAGAGGAAAGTGGCCTACAGCCTCAGAACCTTCCTCAAGAGGTTCCTTAGCTATAGAGAAAGTGGGGCCTACAGCCTCAGAAGAGGTTCTTTAGCTAAAACATGGCCTACAGCCTCAGAAATGTTCCCTCCTAGCTAGAGGAAAGTGGCCTACAGCCTCAGAAAAGGTTCCTCAGCTAGAGGAAACGTGATCCTACAGTAGGTTCCTCAAGAGGTTCCTTAGCTAGAGGAAACATGGCCTACAGCCTCAGAATGTTCCTCTGCAAGAGTTCCTCAGCTAGAGGAAAGTGGCCTACAGCCTCAAACGTATCCTCAGAGAGGTTCCTTAGCTAGAGGAAAGTGGCCTACAGCCTTCAAATTTCCTCAAGGGTCCTTCAGCTAGAGGAAAGTGGCCTACAGCCTCAGAAGAGGTTTCCTTAGCTAGAGGAAATGGGTTACAGCCTCAGAAGATGTTCCTCAAGAGGTTCCTTAGCTAGAGGAAAGTGGCCTACAGCCTCAGAAAGGTTTCCTCAAGAGGTTCCTCAGCTAGAGGAAAATGGCCTACAGCCTCAGAAGGTTCCTCAAAGAGGTTCCTTTAGATTAGAGGAAAGTGGCCTCTCAGCCTCAAAACCTCAAGGTTTCTTTAGCTAGAGGAAAGTGGCCTACAGCCTCAGAACATCCTCATGGAGGTTCCTCAGCTAGAGGAATGTGGCCTACAGCCTCAGAAAGGGTTTCTTAGCTAAGAGGAAAGTGGCCTACAGCCTCAGAAACTTCCTCAAGAGTTCCTTAGCTAGAGGAAAGTGGCCTACAGCCTCAGAAGGTTCAAAAGATGTTTCCTAGCTAGAGGAAACAGTGCCTACAGCCTCAGAATGTTCCTCAAGAGGTTCCTTAGCTAGAGGAATGTGGCCTAAAGCCCAGAAGAGGTTCCTTAGAGAGGAATGTTACAGCCCTCAAAGAGGTTCCTCAGCTAGATGAGAACATGGCCTTCCTCAGAAGAGGTTCCTTAGCTAGAGGAATTTGGCCTACAGCCTCAGAAGTTCCTCAAGAGGTTCTTTAGCTAGAGGAAAGTGCTGCCTACAGCCTCAGAAGGTTCCTCAAGAGGAGGTTCCTCAGCTAGAGGAAAGTGGCCTACAGCCTCAGAACGTTCCTCAAGAGGTTCACCTTAGCTAGATTTTGGCCTACAGCCTCAGAACATTCCTCAAGAGGTTCCTTAGCTAGAGGAAATGTGGCCTACAGCCTCAGAACTGTTCCTCTCAAGAGGTTCTAGCTAGAGGAAAGTGGCCTACAGCCTCAGAAGGTTCTCTCTAGAGGAACTTGGCTAACAGCCTCAAAAGAGGTTCATTAGCTAGAGGAAAGTGGCCTACAGCCTCAGAAGTTCAGAGAAGAGGTTCCTTAGCTAGAGGAAAGTGGCCTACAGCCTCAGAAGAAGTTCCTTAGCTAGAGGAAAATGGTGGTTCCTCAACCTCAGGTTCCAAGAGAGGTTCCTCAGCTAGAGGAAAGTGGCCTACAGCCTCAGAAGGTTCCTCAAGAGGTTCCTCAGCTAGAGGAAAATGGCTGATCCTACAGCCTCAGAACGTTTCCTCAAGAGGTTTTCTAGCTAGAGGAGGAAAGTCAAGGCCTACAGCCTCAGAAGAGGTTCTTAGCAGCTAGAGGAATGTGGCCTACAGCCTCAGAAGGTTCCTCAAGGTTCCTTAGCTAGAGGAAACTGGCCTACAGCCTCAGAAGGTTCCTGAAGAGGTTCCTTAGCGCAGAAGAAGTGGCCTACAGTCAGAACTGAAAATCCTTTTAGTAGAGTCATCCATTCAGCCAGAAGAAAAGGTTCTATGGCCCTCAACAAATCGGGCTACATTCTCAAAATTTTCTTGAAGAGGAAAGCTAAGGAACCGTGGCCTTACAGCCTCAAATGTTCCTCAAGAATTGCTTAAATAGAGGAAATGGCCTACAGCTTCAAAAAAAAACTTCCAAAAGATGTTCCTCAGCTAGAGGAAAGTGGCCTACAGATTCTCAGAACGTTCCTTAAAGAGGTTCCTTAGCTAGAGGAAAGTGGCCTACAGCCTCAGAATAGTTAGGAAAGAGTTTTTTGTTTATAGAGGAAAGTGGCCTACAGCCTCAGAAGTATCCTCTAAGAACTTTCCTTAGCTAGAGGAAAGTGGCCTACAGGACTCAGGATAAGGTTCCTAAAGGCCGCAGCTAGAGAAATCCGACAGCCTCAGAAAGGATTCAGGAAAAGACTTGCATCTCCTGTCTAAGTAAATGGCCTAATTTGCAGAGTAGAATTTTTAAGCTAGAGGAATGCAACAGCTTCCTTGGCCTCATGCTTTTCAAGATTCCAAGCTAGATGAGGTCTTGGAAACAGCCTTGAAGTTTCAGAGGTTCCTTAGCAAAATAAAGAGGAAAGTGGCTTTTCAGCCTCAGAAAGTTCCTCAAATTGTTCCTCAGCTTTGAAAGTGGCCTACAGTTTCAGAAAAGAGGATTTAGAATCTAAGAAACTGTGGCCTACACCTTAATGAAATTTATGAATTCTCTCCTAGCTAAGAAATGGGGAGCTCAGAGAGGTAGTTCTCAGAAATAGTCAAGAACTTTAATTACAAGCCTTGGCCTACAAGAAGAACCGCAATTCCTCGAAAAGATTTTCCTTAGCTAGAAGGAAAGTGGCCTACAGCTCAGAAGAATGTTCCTCAAGAGGATCCTTAGCTAGGGAAATGGCCTACAGCCTCAGAAAGTTCCCAGTTAGCTAATGCACTGGCCTTTTTTAGCGTGCCACAAAGGGTTCCTTCTGTCAATGACAATTTAACACTCAGAATTTCCCTTGTTCCTGCTAGAGGAGATGTGGCCTACATAAGAAAAGGTTTTCAAGTGGGTTTTGTAATCCACTGTCAATCCTCTAGCCTCCAGAAAGTGTGGCCTACAGCCCTCAGAACGTTCCTCAAGAGGTTCACTTACCAGTTAAGTTCCCTGGAAGAGTTCAGCCAAAGCATTCAGAATTGAAAGGTTCCTTAGCTAGAGGAAAATGGCCTTTCTCGATTCTTAAGAAAAGGCCTCAGGAGGGAAATTCCTCTGGCCTCAGCTAGAGCCTAAAGTGGCATTCTACAGCCTCAGAAAGAGGTTCCTTCATTTGCTTAGGAGAGAAGTCTGCCTACAGCCTCAGGAAAGGTTCCTCAAGAGGTTCCTTAGCTAGAGGAGTGGTTACAGCCTCAGGTTCCTAAGACTGTTCCTGAAGCTAGAGGGAAAAGTGGCCTACAGCCTCAAAAGGTTCTCTGAAGGTTCCTCATTTAGAGGAAAGCCTGGCCTACAGCCTCAAAAATGTTCCTTAGCTAGACTGGCTATAAAGCCTCAGAAGAGGTTCCTTAGCTAGAGGAATGTGGCCTACAGCCTCAGAACTCTAGAGGTTTTAGCTAGGAAATGTGGCCTACAGCCTCAGAAGTTCCTCAAAAGATTTCTTAGCTAGAGGAAAGTGGCCTACAGCCTCAGAAATGTTCCTCAAGATGTTCCTCAGCTAGAGGAAGTGGCCTTACAGCCTCAGAAGAGGTTCTTTAGCTACAGGAAATTGGCCTACAACCTCAGAACGTTCCTCAAGAGGTTCCTTAGCTAGAGGAACATGGCCTACAGCCTCAAATGAGTCAGGAAAGAGGTTCTTTAGCTAGAGGAAACGTGGCCTACAGCCTCAGAACATTCCTCAAGAGGATCTACAGCTATAGGAAATTCCTACAGCCTCAGAATTGTTCTAGTGAAAAGAGGTTTGAGGAGCTACGAAAGTGGCAGGCAAGGCTTTTCTTTACTCAGGATGTTGCTTTATTTGAAGGATTAACAACAAATTTCCCAAGAAGAGGAAGAACGGTGGGAGCTAGAAGATGAAATTCCTGTCAGGGGATACAGAGACTCAAGCAACGTTCCTCTGGAAATGCCTGGAAGGGCTAACCCCTTTTTTGGCTGATCCTACAGCCAGTCCCTCTAGGCTGCCGAAGCTCTGACAAGAAACAATAGCAGAAGAAAAGAAGCATGCCCGTGCTTGGGATCCTACAGCCTCAAAAATTTTCTTTCAGCAGAGGAGCCCTAAGAAATTGGAGACTAGAGGAAAACATTATTGCAAATTTTCACTTGGTTGCCATTGTTCCTCAGTTGTTTGAAAACCTGTTAATTTTTTTTCTTTTTATGCTAATGAAAGTGGACTTTGGAACAATTGGCCTGTTGAAGCTTTCTCAACTTTAGGTTCTATCTTTAGAAGTGTTTTCAAATTGGGGGGGCTTTTTCCATAAGGAACAACTCTAAGGGATTCAATCCTTAAAGCAGTAAGAAAAGCCACGGCTCTCAACACTCTCTTTACATTCAAATGCGGTTTTGAAGCAGAGGTTGCTACAGCCTCAGAACAGCCTCTACAGAGCCCAACTTCCTCAAGAGGTTCCCTTTTGCTACCCAGGAATTTTAATCTTTGGTGGGATCCTGAATGGGAGGAAGAAAAGAAGCGAGGAAGCTAGAAGGAAAAAAGCCACAAAGCCTAAGGAGGTTCCAAGGTAGGAAAGTACCCAGTTTAAGACCTTTAGCCATGATCCTGAATTACTGCTACACCTAGGTTCAAATCCCCCGGTTAGAAAGGCAACAAGACCTTCCTACATAGAACTCTTCAAGAAGGTTTCCTTAGCAGGGGGACCAAAGGAAGTGTGGGCCCAGAAAGGGCTTTCAGAAACACAGAAAAGTTGAGCTGTTTTTAAGACTGGTGGACTTCAGGCTTCACCAGAGAATATAATTTGAAAGTACCAGTCTTAAGAAATTTTCAGAGTTAGGCTAGAATGAATGCCCTTGGTGGCTACAAATAGAATTCTGGAAGTTGAAGACCACCAGCTTCTAAGAGCCAATTTGCAGATTCTAGTTAATATGGTTGATGCCCTGTGGACTTCAACACTCAATTCTGTCTCTGGAGTTGAATCCCATAAAGTTCTTCAGCTTGTTTAAACCCTAGGCAGTTCAGGAGATTACTAATTAGGGTCAGGGGGGGCGAGGCCGCAGAGGCAGAGCATGCTTCAATGAGAATCCCAGGAGCCACATGGAACTGCCCGAAAATTCCAGAAGTCCACAAGTCTTAAATCCTTGAAGAAGTGGGTTCACTCTAAAAGGGGTGGCAGAGCTTGACTTTTAAGACTTGGCTTCAAAAAAAGCACAAAAAACAACTACAGAAGAGGCCATATAGTATTTTCTTAGAAAACAATGTGGCTTCAGCTTCATCCCTTACTCAGAACTTTTATCGAGAATTTTTCCTCAGCTGAAAAAGTGGCCTACAGCCTCAAAGGGGTTAAACTTTGCCTTTATTTACAAAGGATACCTAAAGGAAGTGGCCTACAGGGCTCAGGGAAAGGTTTGGATACAGTTTTTAAATCTTACCATCTAAAGTGGATCTTTTGCAAACATACCAATTGCCTCATAAATTCCTTAGCTGAGAGAAACCTCCTATGCTTCAAGGTTAAGACCTGATAGAGGGAACAGAATGACTGCAAGAAGAAGTTTCCTCAAGATGGCTCTTTAATGCTAGATGAAACCTATCTTTAAGCCTCAAACAATTAAAGATACATTGGAGTGACATTGGAAAACTAGAAGGAAGAAGGGGGGATAATGTAACCATTTGAAATATTCTTCATGTTTAGTAGCAGAAAGTGGATATCTTTAGACTTGGGGATATGAATTCTTTTTTTACAGTGTTTGGAAGTGGTTCCTGTAGTTCCACATAGGAAATTCCTTTTTTTTTCCTAAGCCTTGAAGTTTCCTTGAAAAGCATTTTATTTCTTTTTTTGTGCCCCCTTCCTTTTTTCCTTTTTTTGAAATATAATGGAGATTTGTTTTTCTCTCCTCACCTTTCCCTTCACCCACCTAACTTATTTTTATAAATTGCTTTTTTTGGAAGCCCTTTCTTCCTTTTATTTTTCACTCATACTTTTTATATTCTACCAATTCCATAACCTTGAACCTCTCTCTAGAAATGTTTTTCTATTAATCACTAGAACTTTCCTTTCTCCTTTCTCCTTTCTTTTCTCTTTCTTTTTCTCCCTCTTTTCCTCAAAATTGCAACTTGGATTGAACTACGAAAAGAAGAAAGATTATTTCTCAGAGAGAATAAATGGCAAGATGAGAAAAAGCCACACCAGAAATTGGGTTTCCACTCAACGGACCCCTGCCTCTTTCACTCAGGCAGAGGACAAAGACTCAATGGCCAAACTAGATTCCAGCAGGAAAAAGAGAAAAGCCTACATCACTAGATCAGTTTATGCAAGCAATACAAAAACTTCAAACAAGCTCTGATGAAAAAATTTGATATACTTGTAAAGAAGTTGGACAATATGGAAAAGAAGTTCCTGAGACAATGGATCAACGATTTGGTAACATAGAAAAAAAAAAACAGACCCAGAGGGAAAAATAGAGGACATAACAACAATGGATTAAAAAACAAGAAGATAGATATGCAAAAAATTGCTGAAAAGAGATGAACAAAGAGAGAAGAGGGATGAAGAAATTGACTGCAGACTAGATTGAAATGGAAGTTGAAACAGAAAAGCAGTGCAATAAAGGATGGGAGATGGAGCGTTTCTGAATATTTTAAGATTTCAAAATATAATAGAAGAAAAGAGAAAAACTTGCCACAAATAATATCTTGAAATCCTCATAGAAATATTGGGAGATACCTCAAGAAGAAGATGTTTGGATGGCATGGAGACATTTCGAGTAAATACAGTTAACTCAGAAACTTCCTCCCAAGGGAAGTCCTGTAAGATTTACTAAAAAAGCATTATGGCCTACAAATCTTGCAAAAACTAAGAGAGATAGAAAATTGGAATATAAAGAGCAAGGACTACCTAGTAATTCTAAAGCAAATCCCAAGAAGAGTGAGAGAGAAGAGAAGAAAATACCAATTCTTGAACAGTTTTACTTAAAATAGGAGTTAATTACAGATGGCAATACTGGTTCCTAATATTACCTATGGAAAGGACATGGATACAGAATTTACAATTGAAAGAGCAGAACCTTCCTACAGAACATCTGAGAAGGAAAGGCCGGGAAGTCTGGAAAAGAAGAACCTATCTGGTGGCAAAGGTTAGATACACACCTATAATTGAAACTGAGAAATAGATTTGCCGTAGGTGGAATTGATATTGCCTAAAAGGTGCTCTAGAAGGGTCATGTAGAGATTAGAGAAAACAACGGGAACCAAGAATCAACTAGAGCTATAAATCCTATATATATAAAAAACATAAGGATGGAAGGAAACAAAATTGGCTTTCAGATTAATATAAATGGACTTAATTCGGCAACTAAATGAAGGAAAATATTTCATAAATTAGAAAAGATGTTTTTAAAATTAGACATAATTTGCTTACAAGAAGTACATTCCCAGCAAAGAAATGGCCTACACTTATTGGTACCTCAAGAACTGGAGGAAAAAGACTTACAGGGGTTCCAAGCGGAATCCTAAGAAAAGAGGGAGTTCCTTCATTTTTATGGGAGGGATAAAGGCCAGCGAATTGACAATTCTCAGAAATTTTGGCAATGAAGAAGGGGTTCCTAAGGGGGGGAAGGGAAGAAGTGGCCTATAGAGAGAAAATACTTTTAATTAGCAACGGAATAGTGGGCCAGGGAATGCCTCAGAAAAAACATTTTTGGATAGATTTTTGGAAAAAACTCGTAGAAGAAAAGCCTAGGTGGCCAGGACCTACAAGCCACTAAGGCTGATACCTTGCAATGCAAAGGGAGACGTTTTAACAAGGCCCCCCTCATTAAGAGTTGATCTCAGAGGGGGAGCCGGACCTTGCAGGGATAAAAGACCTGGAAACAGCCACAGAAAAATATTTCATAGTGGAGATGTGCCCAGCCAGGTTTACCAGACGTTTTCAAATAGGTTCTTAAAAGATGGCTGGGAATCATACGGGAAATCTCCGAAGGGTTCACTGTCCACAGACCTAAAGGTTTTGAGTCCTTATCTTGGCCTTATCAGAAGAAGTTGAATTAGCTGATTGAAACACTTGGCTCCTCCTTGCATCAGCGGCCCTGCCTGAGCTCCTTCGAGCTGATCGCGGAGTGGCGGTTGATAATTGAGGTACTCCTTCAAGTTATGGGGGATTTCAAGCCGTAGAATGAACAGGTGGCTAATGGGGAGTACAGCTGACAGAACCTACCTCAATTAATTCAGGGCCCCACACAAGCTAGGAGGGCAACACTGGACCTTGTTTAAAGTCTCTGGACAAAGAAATAGGATCTTAGGGGATCTAGTTTTTAAGCCCCTCAGAACATTCCTATATGGTCAGAACTCATCTCTCCGGCTCGACTTCCCCCCGGCGCTCAAAAACCGCGGGGAGGTGGGCGGAACCTTTGCTAGAGATGTTCACCCCAGGCCTGAAGGCCTGAAGGTTCCAACGGAGCTTGGGACTTCCTTAAATAGAGCTACTTTGAGACCTAGTGGCCGCTTTCAGCCTTCATAGGCGGCTGCTTCCTTGGACCGGGTAACTCAGCCTAATGAAACTGGCCTCAGTCCTTGCGGCAAGAAGTATCCACAAGAGGCTCCTTGAGTTAACTGAGGAGCTGAGGCCTATGAAACGCCACAAAGAGAGGTTCCTTAGAAAGAGGAGGAACTGAATCTGCCGAACACCAATTAGAGAGGTTATTTACAGACCTACCTTGTGGCACTGAGAGCGGCCCAAAGGTCTACCACTCTAGAGGTTGCCTTAGCTAGAGGAAAGTGCCTAGGGGCCCTGTTTCGGGTGACTGGAAGGTTCTTATCTCAGAGAGTTCCTGTGGGGAAGCCCCTTTGCAGGGTAGACAGAAGTTTGGGGAATATCTACAGAAAACGCATTCAGATCCGGAGAGGACTCTTCAGCAAGGGGAACGTTGAAGCTAGAGAGCCTGTAGTGGCTTTGGGACAGCCTCAGGAGGATTTCTTTAAAGGTGCTGCGTTACTGCGAGAAAATTGGACCAATTTGTTCCCCCAGATCCTGGCTTGTACTGGCTATCCTAGGAGGTTAATGGAGGCTGGCAGGCCATCTGGGAACGCTTCCTTGAGGAGGTTTTGCCGGCAAAAGAGAAAAATGGGAGGCCCCTGCTCAAGAGCCTTCCTGGATCCAGTGGAGCTAGCCAATTATTTCCTTCAGAACTTTTTTCCCTATGAGCGCTTCAGCGAGTGTGGTGGCACTAAGTTCGAAGTCACCTGAGAGGGAAACTGATTTATCTAGAAATCAGTGGTTTCCGACCCGGTCACAGCAGCCTATACCTAGAGGCCTGGTCCGTTAAGTAGAGAGGCTCTGGATAGCCAAGATTAGGAAACATCTTCCTCTATCCTGGTCCTTATTGAACTATTAGCTTTCGATACCATCACCATGGTATCTTATCTAGCTGGAGGAGGTGGGAACGGTTTTGCGAAGTGATAGAAGACCAGATCAGTTTGTCAATTGGCTGGAAGCAAGGTGACCCTGAGGCCACTCACTTGTGGGGTGAACAGGGGATGGTCCTCTCGCCCCTCCTGTTCCACATACATGAAGCCGCTGGGTGAGATATCCGTGGTTTTGGGGTTGAGATGAGAATCTTACGCTTTGACAAGCTTAGAGGGAAAAAACCCCAACAATGGCCTCGAAATGATTCCTCAAGAAGCCGTCCGGGTCTGGATGGGGGACAACCGACTCAGACTCAACCCCTCCAAGACTGAGTGGCTGTGGCTCCCCCCGGTGCCCCAGTTCAAAGTGCCATCGCTGGCTATCAGGGGGCCATAGGGGGCGAACAACTGCCCCCTGTGGAACGAGGGTAAGAATTTTTCCTCCTTGATGCAAAGGATGTAATGGTGACCATGTGGCAGCCATGGCGAGGGGGGCATTCCACAGGTTCGCCTGGTGACCAATTAACGCCCCCTAGGAAAAGGACAAGCCTTACCACAGTCACTCATGAGCAAATGACGTAGCCTAGGGTTATTCCTGAAGCTCTCTACATGGGGCTCCCCTTGAGATGGAGAAGACTACAGCTAGTCCCAGAATGCGGCCGCGCAGGCCATCATGGGAGGGACAAGATACTCCCAATAAACACCACTCCTGCAGCTAGATGCACTGGCTGCCTGTTCAAAGTGCGTTTCAAGGAGTTGGTTACTATCTTAAAGCGCTCCATGGCATTTCTAAACCTAGTTCCTTACCTGAGGGATCGCATCTAAACACATCCTCAGAAAAGCTCTCAAGAGGGAGGGACTCCTCCAAGCTTTTTGCCAACAGTGCCAAGGGACCAGGAAAGAGCCTTCTTTATGGGCCTAAAAACCCTTGAATGAAACCTAAAAGCCTATTAGAACTACTGCATGAACTCTGGATCCTTCCATAAGAAATTGAGACCCACCTTTCCAATTAGCTGGCTTGACTGAAGAATGCTTATTTAACCTAGAGCAGTTAAACATCCTTAAAATTTTTACTAGGGAAAAATGGCCTCAATTTAAAAAGCCTACAGACAGGAAGTGAATTATATCTCAACAATTATAAATGGATATATTCTGTAAACAATTTTATATATTTGTATCAAAACCTGGGAATTTAAAATTACAGATATAGTCCTGCTTAGGAAAGGGCAGCGGTTTTATATATAAATAAAACTATTTAGTCTTAACTTACTTACAACCAAAATGGGGTACAAAAAAAAATTCAATTTCACTTCGTTAGTGGACTGAAAAAAGAGGAGTGACCTTCTACATTAAAGATAAAATTCCTGCGAAAAGCCGTTCCTACACAGATGAAGAGGAAGAATTTTAATGGTGGAAATAATGGACAATGTTAGCCTCAAATACTTTTAATTGCAATCTAGCACCTAATGAAAAACAAGATGAATTTTATAAAAAAAAATCCATAAGAAAATTTTGACCTAGACTATGCTGATGAATTTGGGAATGGGAGACTTTAATGGCATTATAAAACAGAAATGGACCAATAAAACCCATAAAACAACAAAATAAAAATAGAAAAACACTCCCGAAGTCCTTCTTCAGGATGAGGGATGATGGAAAGTGGGGGTTGTAATAAACCTAAAAGATGTCTGGAGAGAAAGGAATCACTAAATAATGCCAATACAAAGCCTACATTCAAATAGACATTTTATCAGTTCTCTAGAATTGATATGATTTGGGAATTCAACGGACCTATCTAGCAGTTCCATCACAAGAAGTGGAAATTGAACCAAAATGGGGCAGACAATCCAATGACAATAAGATGGAGACTGCAAAGAAGAAGATCTAAATAGACCCTAGAAACAATAATATTGAAAGAGAAAAATTTGTAAAGAAAATGGAAAAAGAATTGACTTTCTTCTTTAAAGATAAAAAAGAAGATACGTTTGCAGAATCTTGGGATACAATGAAGGCCTTTTCTAGAGGTTTGATAATGACTATGCAAGAAAGAGAAACTTAAATGAGGACAAGTGTGGCCTAGAAAAAGACTATAGTTATACTGGAAAAAGAATTACAGAAATTTCCACAAAAGAAAGAGATTAAAATAAAAATGGACACAATAAAACACAAAATGGACCTACTGGGAAAAAGAGGTTCCTGGCACGAAAAATCAGAGGCGCTAAACAGAACTACTTTGAAAATGCAAATAAACCAGGCAGATGGCTGGCATAGGAAACTGAGAAAAGAAAGAGAGACCGAAAAAATTACTCTAAGAGATGAACCTTTGACAATTGCACTACTATGAAAAGAAGAAAATTATCAAGATTACTATGCCACAGTTTGTATGAACAAGGAGAACATAAAAGAGGAAGTGTGAAACAATATTTACAAAATGCCAAACTCCCCCAAATACCAAGTGAATTAGAACCTATTCTGAAGATGTAACAATGATCTGTCTAACTGAAGCCCTTAAAAGACAAAATAATGGGAAGGCCCCTAGGGGACCGTGGCCTTCCCTCTGGAATTTCTATAGAACACTCTAAAGGAATCCTTGGCCAGAGGTTCCCTTCTAGAAGTTATGAATGAAGTAATGACTGAAAGCAAAATACCTAACTCATGCCTCTGGAAGCATATCCCTTACATTTTTTTTCATTACCCAAGAGAGGTGGTGTGTGGCCAGACCATCAGTATGCAAATTAAGAACTATAGGACCTATCTCCTCCTTGTTGAACTCAGATTATAAATTCTTTATCTGCCTCAAATCTGTCTGGCAGAGAGATTTGATCCCTAAATGTTGTTTATCCACCTGGACCAAAATGGTTTTCTACCAAAGAGCAAATCAGATATAAAATAAGAACAATTTTGGTACCTTGGAATATTATGAGGAACATTGAAACAAATGGCTTTGATGTTTCACTCATGCAGAAAGCCTTTGATAAGTGAATTGGATATTTACATTAAGGTCAACAAAGATGGAACAAATTTTTTGCCTTTGGAGGAACTTTATTCAACCATACAAACGATATACCACAAGAAACAGCTAAGAGGGATAAATGAGAACTGACAGATCCCATTGAAATCCAAAAGAGGTTCCCTGAGACAAGGCTGTCCACACCTGTCACATTATATTTTTTCCTTAACATTTAGGTTCTTCATTAGAAAGATTAGAGAAGAGGAAGAAATAAAGGGAATGACTTTAAAAAAGAAGAGTTATACAAGCCTGCAAGCATTTGCAGATGATTTAGTTTTTTAGAGGAGCCACTTGAATCTGCCTAAATTGATAGGAAAAATTGAGGAAGTATGGAAAAGTATGCAGGGTTTTGAAAATTGACAAAACAAAGTTCTTGACAAAAAAAATATACCATCAAGAATAAAACAAAAAGAAGAATTGGCGGAGAATTTTGGAAATGCAAATTACAAATAAAGTTAAATATTTGGGGATTTATCTAACAGCCAGGCTCAGATGCAGTACCCTTAAAGAAGATAATTATCTTAAATTGAAGCAACAAATTGCAATAGATCTGGTGAAATGGGAGAATCTTCAACTATCAATGATTGGGAGAATCTCAACTGAATCAAAATGAATATCCTACCAATTCTAATTTCTGTTCCAGACTATCCCAATTAGGTTGAGGTTGTGGCCTACTTTGAAGATTTAAAAAAAGGTGTTGAAATTATATGGCAGGGGAGGAAAAAAGCAAGAATATAAACTCGAAATTGCTTTTTGCAAGATGCTAAATCAAGAGGAGGGTGGGGCCTACCCGACTGGGCGTCCAAGTATACTATCAGGCAGCTAGCCTGATGTAGATCAAGAATGGAAATAATGCTTAAGAAATGTTAGGCTTTTTGAATCTAGAGGGTCACGACCTGTTGTTGGGATGGCATGCATTTTTATGGTATAAGAACTAATTTCAGAACATGGTTATTTCAGAAGGCATTATATAAGAGAGGCTCTGTTATCAAATTGGGAGAAGGTTAAGAGGTTGCACTACTTGAAAATTCCAGTCTGGATATCAACCATTGAAGCTTTTCATATTCAATAATATATAAAAGGGAAAAACAGTTAGATATGCTGAATTATTGAATACAGAGGGTGAACTCAAATCTATACAAGAATTGAAACAGGAAGGTATTGAAGTCAAGCATTCATATGTGCAAATACATTCTAGATACAATGAAGATCGAAAAAAAATGAGGGCTTTTATGATAAAATGACTGAATTAGATAAATTTTAACAGGTAACGATGAAAAAGTAATTTAAAAAAAAAAAGGTGCCCTACTATTAGAGGTGAAATTTACAGGAAGAACAAGTCAAAAGAAACTATGTTAGCTTGGGGGAAAAACTTTGGGCAAATGGGATTGATTTAGAAAAATGGCAAAAACTGTGGACTCAAAACTATAAAATGACAATGTCAACTGCATATAAAGAGAATTTGTATAAGATGTTTTACAGGTGGCACTTATCCCCATCGAGAATAGCAAGAATGTCTAAGAATAAATCCGAAAAATGCTGGAAATGTCATCAGACACCCAGGCACATTTTACCACATGTGGGTGGACTTGTTCTGAAGCTAAAAGATACTGGACAAAAATACACATGTGGTTGGAGAAAATGATACATAAACACATAGACTTAAAACCAGAACTCTTTTTATTGGGAATAAATACCAGAAACATACAACAAAGACTTGAAATATTTGAAATATAAATGTATTAACAGCTGCTAGAATTGTATTTGCCAAAAAATTGGAAAAATGAGAAATTACCAACAGAGGAAGAAATTATTCGGAAAATAATGGACTGTGCTGAAATGAGTAAACTTACTAATTTGAAATTAGAGAACTAGAGATGAGCAATTTTATAGAGTAATGGGATTTCTTTTACCAATGGTTAGATTAAAAAAACCTGGGAATGAAATCGCTTTTATTTTATTTTTTATGCAATAATAGAAAGTTATATTTAATGCTGTGAAAGTTTTTTTTTCTTTTTTTATATGTTAATTTTTTATTATGAAACAGAGTACTTACCTATTACGATATATGAAAAAGTAATGCACTTAATGTATCAGAGTGGGATGATTTAAACCATTTTAGGTATAATTGTAGGAAGTGGTGACTATTTTATAACATAAAGATTTCTGCTATACTAAATGGAATTAATGATGATGTAATGAACAATGGATACACATATGAATTGAAATATTGCAATGACTATATGGATGGATTGATAATTCACAATGGAAAATTATATTTGGAGTTGTGGATGATTGAAAATTTTTTATGGTTAACTGAAAGGTAAAGTGTGTAATATGAATTAATGGGCCTACAATCTTTTGATTTAATAGGTTCTTATTTCTTAGAGATAGTGGTGTAATTACATTTTATAAAGACTTACTGTTACCTAATAGATAATTATGGATTTAAGGAAACAAGGGCTGTCACCAATGAAAGAATACTAATGGTAATTTGAAACACACAATGGTCGATGAAATATTTAGTTATGTTTAATGGATAACCAGTGATTTTATTCTTAACTTTCCTTAAAAAAAAAAGGGGGTGCACAAAAACTTGTAACCCAAAAGATTCTTAAGTTTGCAAACAAGGAAAGTTTTTTTTTTTTTTCCTTGCTCTTGTTCTGTATGTGTTGTATTGTCCTTTTTAAAGAAAAAATAAATAAATAATTCAAAAAAAAACCAAACAGGTTCCTCAGCTATAGGAAAGTGGCCTCTGCCTCACAAGGTTCCTCAAGAGGTTCCTCAGCTAGAGGAATGTGGCCTACATCCTCAGAGAAGTTCCTCAAGAGTTTCCTCAGCTAGAGGAAAGTGGCCTAAAGCCTCAAAATGTTTCCTCAGGAGGTTCCTCAGCTAGAAAAAGTGGTATACAGCCTCAAATCCTTAGCTAGAGAGAACGCAACCTCCAGCAAAAAAACTACAGGCCTATTTCCATTAGAATACAGACTACAAAATCTTTGCTAATATGGTAAATAGGTTAATGCCAATTGCGCTCAAACGATTCACAATGATCAGTCTAGTTTTATACAGGGAAGGCAAATGAAAAGTAATGTAAAAACAAATCATTAATATAATGGAAAGGAAAGTATAACCAACTCCCAGCAGTGCTTCTATTCTTAGATGCGGAGAAAGCATTCCGACCAAGTTAATTGGCAATTTTTAATAAAAAATTACTACAAAAGATGCAGTTTTGGAGAGCATTGCATGCAATCTATCAAAGCAATATACCAGAAACAGACAGCACAAATTATAGCCAATGGAGGCTTTAACAGAATCTTTTAAAATTGAAAAAGGAACAAGACAGGGGTGTCCCTTGTCTCCAATTGTTTATCTTAACCCTGGAATTGTTATTGAACAGAAACGTGGGTCTGCTTCCGAACTACAAGGAATTAAGATTAGGCACTACGAACAGAGTGAGAGCATTTTGCGGATGACTTGGTTGTAACTTTAACTCAGCTGGGGGAATCAATTATAGGTCTAATGCCTATAATTAACCAATATGGTCCTAAGTACCAATCTAGGTTCACAAAGTAAATTTAGGGAAGCTCTGGAGACAAAGCAGGATAGCTAAAAACTATGACTGTTAGAATTAGAAAGAGTAACAGGATGTGAGATAGTAAAAAAAGGTTAAATATTTAGGGAATTTCTATTACAACTTCAAATGGGAATTATAAAGTACAATTATGAACCATTTATGGCATAAAATACAGAGAGAAATCAATAATTGGGAAAAACACTACAATTTGTCCTTTGCTGGGAAGGCCTAGCAGCAGTTAAAATGAATGTTTTGCCCCAAGTTTCTATTCTTTCTTTCAAATGATACCAATACTTTAAAAAGATGCAAATTTGGAAGAATGGCAGAAAGGTATTTACAAAGGGGAAGAATCCAAGAGTAAAACTTAAAAATAATGCAAGACATACAGGAAGAGGGAGGTTTAGAAAAAAATGCCCCAATTTAAAATTATACTTGAACAGGTTTTAGCAACAATTAGGATTTGGATGAAAAACCTAACAGAGGATAGAATATTGAATCCTTAGAGGGTTATGATTTGGTATATGGGGGCATGCTTATTTAATATACGACAAGAAGGCCGACAAGATCTTTAAAAAAAGTCATATTTTAAGGAATGCCTCTTTGCCTTTACTGCGTGTGTTTTGGAAAAAATATCAATAAGGACACATTTAAACGACAAAATACCTATGTGGAAATTGCCTAGACATGTATAGAGAATATAAGTAGAACCTAGATGTAACTACATAGCAGAAACTCCTTAGGTGAGAGAAGAGGTGCATCGCAGTGGAAATCTTTGAATGCAATTAAGAGATGAAAGGGTACAAATTCAAACCTGGTTCCAGTACAGTTACAGCTAGATGATTCCGGTATTATCCAAAATGAGGATAACTTGATAAAACAAATCAGGGATCAGGGCCAAATGCACATAAAAAAGGTTGTATAATGTATTTGAAGAAATGGCCTCAGAACAGAAGTTTAGTTAATGGATTGTATGATAAATGGGCCAAATTTTTGAAGAACCAAGGTTAATGATGGAAACATGGGAAGAGATTTGGGTAAAAATGTAAAATTTACACAAGCTCAGAACTTGAGAGAAGAATTTCTACAAGATGTTCCTTTACAGATGGCAGCAATTTTAGATCTATGGGAAGGCTAGCCCTGTATGTATCCGAACCTACAATCTAAATGTTGGAGATGAGAACTGGTGCCACGCCTCCAGAAAGGTTATCCATATTTGGTGGACTTGTAAAAAAGTTAAAGCATTTTGGATAAAAATATGGTGGGTTATTCAATTTAGTGGCTATTTGGAAAAAAGAGGATAAAGTTCACACCCAAGTTGTTTTTGTTAGGTTTTCAAAGACTGTACTGTCTTAATCTGATCTTAACCTAACGCCAGCAGCAAGATTGTTGGTGGCACAATACTGGAAGAAGGAAGAGTTGCCTACTATCCAAGATTGGACGTTAAAAGTAGTAAAATCTTAGCAGAGATGGCCAAAATTTAAGCATTTGAAGGCTTCAGTCAAGAAGGAGGAGGTTACAAGCTGGACTACAGGATTGACTATATTCAAAACAAATACCAGACTAAAAAAATTCCTTAGCTGAATGAAGGCATAAAGAAATGTTACAATTTATTCAAGGTTAGTTTAATAAAGGGGGAGTTAAAGCACAAGAGAAAAATGGTTAGCCATGATTGTTAAATGTTTATACCCTGTATTTTTCCGGGGGGAAGAAGATTCTTTCAGCTCGGAGGAAAGGGGGGTGATAAGCCTGTAAAATTTAGAAACCATTTTAAAAAAAAAGCCTTAAAGCATTTTGGATAAAAATATTGGTGGTGTTATTCAAAATATTCTTAATGGTTCCTAGAGGAAAAGTTCACCCCCATTGTTTTTGTTTAGGTATAATTACAGACTGTACTAATAGATAAACTTGATTCTGAATCTAACAACGTCAGCAAGATTGCTGGTGGCGCAATACTGGAAGATTGGAAGCCTACTATTTCTGGAAGCTGGAGTTGCAGTAAATTTAGCAGAGATGGCCAAAGCCTCAGCATACTGAAGGACTATTCAATGGAGAAATACAAGTTGGAATGGAGAAATTGGATTACTATATTAAAACAAATATCAGACTAAGAAATTTCAATTAGCTTTGAGTAAGGAAGGAGCCAAGGAATGTTACAATTATCTGAAAGTTAGCTTAATAAAAAGGGGAGTTAAAGCACAAGAGGAGGCAAGATGTTAAAGTTAGTTAGCTTATGTTAGCGGAATGTGGCCTTAAGGCCATCAGAAGTTCACCCAGTGTTTTTTGCTATAATAGGAGAATGGGCAAGTAGAAGATTCGGGTGGATGGAGGGAAGGAAAGGCCTTTCATCATTGTAAAATCATTAAACTCTTTAATAAGAGGTTTTCAGCTAGAGGAACATGGCCTAAAGCCTCAGAACGTTCCTCAAGAGGTTCCTTCAGCTAGATGAAAGTGGCTACTGCCTCAGAGAAGAGGTTTCTTAGGTAGAGGAATCCTACAGACTCAGAACGTTCCTCATGAGATTCCTTAGATAGAGGAACGTGGCCTACAGCCTCACAAAAGGTTCCTTAGCTAGAGGAAAGTGGCCTACAGCCTCAGAACGTTCCCAAGAGGATCCTTAGCTAGAGGAAAGTGGGCCTAAAGTCCTCAGAAGAGGTTGTCAAAGTTCAAATCAGCTAGAGGAACGTGGCCTACAGCCTCAGAGGGTTCCTCAAGAAGTTCCTTATTTACCTAGAAAAAGTGGCCTACAGCCTCAGAAGTATCCTCAGAAGAGGTTTCCTTAGCTAGAGGAATTGGTCCTACAGCCTTAGAAAAGTTCCTCAAGAGTTCCTTAGCTAGAGGAACATGGCTTACAGCCTCAGAACGTTCCTCAAGAGGTTCCTTGGAGTGGTTTCCTAGCCAGAAGCACCAAGATCCCCTGGGATTGGCAGCCTAGGGGCTTGCCTCCTCAAAGGTACGTTGGGGCACGATGGGGAGAGCTTTTTCTTCCCAACGGAGGCCTGAGAACCATAAATCAGAGAGGTTCCTTAGCTAGGGAAAGTGGCCTTACCATTCCTCTTTAAAGGTCTGAAGAGGTTTTCCAGAGTTTAAACTTTTCTTTCATTGGCCTGGAGAAGCGTTCTTTATCTAGAGGGAGGGGGATTGCCCCAAAGACAGCGGCTTGAAAGAGGTTCCTCAAGCCCCAGGGGAAAGGGCCTAGAGCCCTAAGAAGATTTCACGCTCTTATTAAAAGCGAATTTTGGATTTACAACCTACAATGCAATTGTTCCTCAAATTTTGGAAACTTAAGCCTAATGCCTCTAAGAAGGTTCCGAAGCTAGAGGCATGGGCAAGATACAAAGCGTTGTCTTTTAAACTGTGAAAATTGACTCCACCTCCTCAATTCAGCTTCCTTTGCTCCGGAATGATAAATCTCTTGCCTACATTGCCCTTTTGAACTTCCTCAAGAGGTTCCTCAATCTAGCCAGGAAAGTGGGCAATCAGCCTTCATGTTTGAAGACCTTTAATTTACTCTCAGGCTGTGGCCTACCAGCCTCTGATCACGTTCTATTGAAGAAAATCTTTATCATTCCAAAAAAGTGCCCACCTTAAGGGAAGCCTGGCTTTGCTGCCTCTCTTGAACCCAACAGTCTCAACACAGTCCTAGGTACACTGTCTACGATAACAGCTTTGATGCTACCTAGAAAAGAGACTAACTATTCTTCAAAGTAATGTTTCAAAACTTCTACAGGGACTTCCAAGAGGAAATAAACTTAAGCAATTTAAAACAGGAAAGCAGAAATTAAAGCATGAAACCAGGCCCAGCCTCAAAAACTCAAGGTTCCTTTAGGACCAGGAGGGTGGCCTACGGCCTCAGAGAGGGTTCCTCATGGAAGGGATGAAAAGGGGAACAAAGAACTTGACACCCACCTGAAAATAGTTTCAAGAATGTTTTTAAAGATTTCAAAATGTAGTTGAGAAGACAGATGGACATAGAAATCAAATGGCTTTAGGAAAGTTTTTGCCCTATCAGACAGCCTCAACAGATGGGGAATCCTTAGCAGAGTGTTTCAGCTTTATGCTAGAGAAAAGTTACCCAGGAGATATGGGCCACATTAAATTTACAGCTTTGAAAAAAGTATAGAGATGAATTCTGAGGTGCACAAAAACTCAAAGCTTTAGATTTAAAGAAATACCTTAAAGATAGGGAAATAATGTTCCATAGAAGAAACAATCCTAATGAAAGAAACTTGCTCAAAAAAAAAAAGCTCTATTCGAATTAGCATTGAAATCATACCAATGGTGGTTCAGTGGATGGCTGAGTGGCCTAAGGTATGGAAGATTCTGGGTGAGGACTACAAGAAGTTAAATTAATACAAATAGAGGCCTACAGGCCTTTGGAAAAAAATCCCAAAGCCTCCTAGAAAAACCAATATTGCTTCTACAGCCTCAGACAACAGGCAATGGGCCTTAGCTCTAGCAGGGAAAAAGTCCCAATACCGAGAAACTCAGGCAGCTAAAGGAATGTAAGGCTCTGCTTGACATAAATTTTCAAGAAAAATTGTTCCTTATGCTGACTAAAGTGGCCTACAGCCTCAGAACTCGTTCCTCATAAAGAGATTCCATTTAGCTAGATGGAACGGGTGGCCTGCTAAGCACAGCCTCAGATAACCAGAGGTTCCTTATATAGAGGAAAAGTGCCTACTTATCAACTTCCATCTAAAAATGTTCTCAGAGAGGTTCCTCAAGCTAGAGAAACATGGCCTACAGCCTCAGAACGTTCCTCAAGATTTTCCTTAGCTAGAGGAACATGGCTACAGCCTCAGAAGAGGTTCATTTTTAGCTACCAGAGGAACGTGGCCTACAGCCTCTGAAGAAGTTCCTCAAAAGGTTCCTTAGCTAGAGGAAAGTGGCCTACAGCCTCAGAAGAGGTTCCTTAAGAGGGTGGAAAGCCTCAGAAGAGGTGGCCTAGCTAACAGAGGAACTGGCCTAAAGCTTCAAGAGGTTCCTTAGCTACAGGAACTTGTGGCCTACAGTTCCTCAGAAGTGGTTCCTTAGCTAGAGGAATGTGGCCTAAGCCTCAGAATGTTCCTCAAGAGGTTCTCTTAGCTAGAGGAAAAGTGGCCTACAGCCTCAGAACGTTCCTCAAGAGGTTCCTTAGCTAAAGGAACATGGCCTACAGCCTCAGAACGTTCCTCAAGAGGTTCCTCAGCTAGAGGAAAGTGGCCTACAGCCTCAGAAGAGGTTCCTTAGCTAGAGGAACATGGCCTACAGCCTCAGAACGTTCCTCAAGAGGTTCCTTAGCTAGAGGAACATGGCTTAAGCCTCAGAATGTTCCTCAAGAGGTTCCCTTAGCTAGAGGAAATGGCCTACACCTCAGAACAGTTCCTCAAGTTCTTCCTTAAGCTAGAGGAAAAGTGGCCTACAGCCTCAGAAGAGTGTTCTTTAGCTAAAGGAAAAATGTGGTTCTTTCCTCAGAAATGTTCCTCAAGAAAAGGTTCCCTAAGCTAGAGGAAATGATGAGCCTACAGCTAAATTGAACATTCCTCAGAAGGTTCCTCAAGAGGTTCCTGGAGCTAAGATGAAATGGCCTACAGCCAAAAATGAGCAAAACTCAAGAGTTTTTCCTCAGCTAGAGGAATGTGGCCTACAGCCCTTCAGAAGTTCATCTTGTTCCACATCAAGAGGTATCCTACAGCTAAAGGAAAGTGGAATTTTGCCTCAGAAAGGATTTCAAGCTAGAGGAACCCCTATGGATGAAGTATAAAAATGGATGGACCTTCAAATCATTTCTGTTTCCTTATAGAGGAAAATGGCCTACAGCTCAAATGTGTTCCCTAAAGAAATCCCAAGGGCTTCCTCAGCAGCAAGGAAAATGCCTACCCTAAAGCCTCAGATTGAGGAATCAAGAGGTTCCTCAGTTATAGAGGAAACTTGCCTACAGAAGAAATTCAGAACGTATTGAAGAGGTTCCTTAGCCTAGAGGACTTCAGCCTTGACCTACAGCCTCTATCAAAAAATACAAATTTTCCTTATGTCTTCAAGAACAGAACCCCACGTGGAAAAATTTCAAGAGCTAGAAGAGGATGTTTAGAGAAAAGTTCCTAAATTTCCCTGAAGTACTAAAAGGAAGAGGAAATTTGAGAACTCAAATAAGCTAAAAGGGATGAACTTTGGACACTCAGAATTCAGACAGATGGGTTCTTTCCCTCAGATTAGAAAAAATGACACTACAGCCTCAAAGGAATGTTCCTCAAAATGGTTCCTTAGCTAGAGCTATCCTTAGCAATTAGCTTACAGCCTCAAATGTTCCTCAAGAGGTTCTCCTGTTAGCTAGGGAAATGAATCTACAGCAACCTCAGACCCCTATATGGACCCTGAGGAGGTAGAAAAGTTTCTGGCCTAAAAGCCTCAGATGTCCACAATAATGGTTCCTTAAGCTAGAGGAAAGTGGAAAGCCTCAGAAATTTTCCTCAAGAATTTCCTACAAAATAGAAAAACTGAAACCTCACTTAAGAGGCATCCTTAGCTAGAGGAAAGGTGGCCTACAGCCTCAGAAGAATCAAGAGCTTCCTCCAAGCTGAAGAGGAAAGAATAGAAGGTGATGGCCTACAGCCTCAGAAACCTGGACCTCAAACTTAGAAAAGAGGAATGTGGCCTCCTGCATCAGATACCTTTCAGAAGAGGTTTCCTCAGCTAGAGGAAATGTGGCCTACAGCGATCAAAAAGCAGTCAGAATGTTTCGATGTCAAAATGTTCCTTCATTGGCCTTTTAGAAATTTCTGTGGATAAAAAGTTCTCTTAGCTAAGGAATTATTCTTACAGAGAATTGTTTTATCAAGAGGATTCCTTAGCTAGAGGAAAATGTGGCCAACAGCCTCAGAAATAAAGAAGAGGTTCCTCAAGAGAATTTAATTGAACCAATGTCTAGCTAGATTTTTGAAAGTCAAGCCTACATCCAGTTATTAATTCCAAAAGGTTCCTCAGAAAGAGCAGAAAGTGAACGTTTACAGCTCAGAACTTGTTTTTGTTTCAAGAGGTTTTAGCTTAGCTAGATAAATGTGGCATACAAGCCTATCAGACTAATCAAATCCTTAGTCTAAACAAAATTTGGCCTACAGCCCTAAACGTGGGAAAGAGGATTCCTCAATTTTAGGAAGATTTTTTTTGTTTAAGCCTATAGAAGAGCAATCCTCCTATGATTAGGAATTCTAGAAGCCTCAGAATTTTCCTCAAGATTTTCCTTAAAGCTAGAGGATCCTCAGTTGAAGACCTACTGTTTCAGAACAATGTTAGTTTGAGGTTCTGGTACTACTTGAAAAGTGCCTAACAGCCTGGATTAGGAATCAACGGGCCCTGATATAAAATTCCTAGTAACGATAATAGCTAGAGGAAAAGTGGCCTAGCCTCAGAGTGGTTTAGGGCTATTTTTAAAGAGGAAACTTTCCTCATTGGTCTAGACAGACCAGTGGCCATTACCAGCCTCATAGAAAGTTCCTCAAGACCTTAGCTAGGGGAAAATTGTGGCCTACAGCCTCAGATCTTTTTTTCTAAAATAAGGTTCCTTAGCTAGAGGAACATGATACCCAATAATCCCGTCAGAGCGATGTTAAATTTTTTGTGGGAGCTTCCTATGCCTAGCTAGAATCGAATTTTTATTTGTAACCAATCTTACAGCCTGAAATAAGGTTCTTCTAATGAGAGAAATTTTTAGCCTCAGTGGAAATGTTTTTCCTCACAGTGGTTCCTTGGTACAAAAAAAAAGCTGATTAGAGAAATGTGGCCTTACAGCCTCAGAACGTTCCTCAAGAGGTTCCTAAGCTAGAGAAATTTGGCCTACAGCCTCAGAACGTTCCTCAAGAGGTTCCTTTAGAGAAACGTTTGTGGCCTCTACAGCCTCAGAAGAGGTTCTTTTAGCTAGAGGAACATGCCTACACATCAGAACATTCCTCAAGAGGTTCCTTCAGCTAGAGGAAAGTTCACTTGGCTATAGCCTCAGAACGTTTTCAGCTAAGAACATGGCCTACAGTTCCTCAGTACATCTGAAGAATCCAATCAACAGGTTCCTTCAGCTAGAGGAAAGTGGCCAGGCCTCACAGTTCAGAAGAGGTTCCTTAAGCTAGAGGATGTGCCTACAGCCTACAGAACTGTTCCTCAAGAGGTTCCTTATTCTAGAGGAAAGTGGCCTACAGCCTAAGTGTTTCACTGAAGTTCCTCAGCTAGAGGAACATGGCCTACAGCCTCAGAATGTTCCTCAAGAGGTTCTTAGCTAGAGGAAACCATGGCCTACAGCCAGAAGAAGAGGTTCCTCAGCTAGAGGAACGTGTGGCCTACAGCCTCAGAACGTTCCTCAAGAGGTTCCTTAGCTAGAGGAACGTGGCCTACAGCCTCAGAAGTTCCTCAAGAGGTTTCCTAGCTAGAGGAAAGTGGCCTACAGCCTCAGAAGAGGTTCTTAGCTACTAGGAATGTGGCCTAGAAGCCTCAGGCGAAGGAGGTTCCTTAGCTAGAGGAAAGTGGCCTACAACAGCCTTCTCAAGAGGTTCCTTAGCTAGAGGAAATGGCTTACAGCCTCAAAACAGTAAGAGGTTCCTTAGCTAGAGGAACATGGCCTACAGCCTCAGAAGGTTCCTCAAGAGGTTCCTTCAGCTAGAGGAAAAGTGGCCTACAGCCTCAGAAGAGAGGTTCCTTAGCTAGAGAGGAATGTGGCCTACAGCCTCAAAATCGAGGTTCTCTCTGTAGGGAAAGTGGCCTACAGCCTCAAAGAAGGGGTTTCCTTAGCTAGAGGAGGCCTGGCCTCAGAAGAACGTTCCTCAAGTGGTTCCTCAGCTAGAGGAAATGGCCTACAGCCTCAGAAATTCCTCCAAAGAGGTTCCTTAGCTAGAGGAAAGTGGCCTACAGCCTCAGAAGAGGTTCCTTTAGCTAGAGGAACGTGGCCTACAGCCTCAGAACGTTCCTCAAGAGGTTCCTTAGCTAGAGGAACGTGGCCTACAGCCTCAGAAGGTTCCTCAAGAGGTTCCTTAGCTAGAGGAATGTGGCCTACAGCCTCAGAAGAGGTTCCTTAGCTAGAGGAACGTGGCCTACAGCCTCAGAAGAGGTTCCTTAGATAGAGGAACGTGGACTACAGCCTCAGAACATTCCTAAGAGGAGGGTCCTTAGCTAGAGAATTCTGGCCTACAGCCTCAGAATTCCTCTCAAGAGGTTCCTTAGCTAGAAGGAACATGGCCTGAGCCTCAGAAGTTCCTCAGAAGAGGTTCCTCAGCTAGAGGAATGTGGCCTAAGCCTCAGAGAAGAGGTTCTTAGCTAGAGGAAGTGGCCTACAGCCTCAGAATGTTCCTCAAGAGGTTCCTCAGCTAGAGGAAATGGCCTAACAGCCTCAGAAAGGTTTTCAATTGTTCCCAGATTAAGAAAGGATTTAACTATGCTACTGCCTCATGAAGAGGTTCAAACTCCTTCTAGAGATTGATTTCCCTAACAGCACCCGTTGCATTCCCGAAACCAAGAGGTTCCTTCCCAAGCTAGATTGGAACCAGAAAGTGGCCAGACAGGTAAGCTTGCAACCTCCTGTAGATTTTGCCCAAGAGGTTTTCAGAAAGGAAATGCTAGTCCTACACCCTCAGAAGTTCCTTTAGCGGCTCTCTTCCTCAGCATTCCAGCTAAAGCCCAAAGTTTACCGAGGAGCTGAACCTGAAAACGTGATCCAAAAGTCTTTTGTTGTTCCTTAGCTAGAGAAAGTGGCCTGAACAGCCTCAAGAGTTTCCTGTGGCAAAAGTCATCTCCAACTCCTCAAGTGGACGCCTAGTAAGCCTACACGGAAAAACAAGAGGTTCCTCATTCCAGAGAGAGCTATGAAAGTGCAGCCAGACAGAATTTTGGCCTTCAAAGTCGTTCCTCAGCTGGAAGGCCTCGTTTTACCAATGGCCCCATGGCCTCAGAGAACCATTCCTGAACTTTTTGACTTACCAAGCTAAAGTTTTGGAACCTCTGGTTCAACTACCACAATTGGAGTTTGATGGATCCAGCCTCAACTGGTTTATCTGAGGTTCCTCAGCTAGAGGAAAGCTGGACTGGCCTCCACAGAGGAAGCTTCGTTGGGAATCGTTCCTTCTGAGAGAGGAAGGGTGGTTTTCTAAATTCAAGAAAGCCAGCTTTGAGCTAGCTAAAACACCCTCCAACCAGCCTCCTTCCTAAAATTGTTCCTTTCCAAGAAAAACAGAATGTATGTCGCCTAGAGTCTGCCTCCATCCTCAGCCAGAAATGTTCCTTAGCTGATATTCTCAACCTACAGCCTCAAGGGGTGGTTCTCTCTGTTTTTGTCCTAGAGGAATCTGATCTGGCCTAGAGGGTGGCTTCCTCCGCAGTAAGCCTGAGGTCTTTCAGCTATGGGGGTTAGTCAGGGCCTTTCAAAGACTTTCAGAACCTCGGGCCAAGTTTAAAAAACGTTCCTAGCTAGGGGAAAAGCCGCCCAGAGCCCAATTAGGGAATTCCTAAAGATGTTCCTCAGTTTTCCTTATAATTTGGACCTGAAACCTTGGCTTAGAAGGTTCCTCAAAGAGGATCCCAGAGCTCCTAAAGTTTAGAATCATACGAACCACCCTCAGAAGCTCCTTCCTCTAGCTAAGAGAACTAGATGGCCTACAGCCCTTCAGAACGTTCCTCAAGAGGTTCCTACAAGCTAGAGGAAAAGTGGCCTTTACAGCCTCAGAAGGAGGTTCTTTTCTAGAGGAATTGAGCCTACAGCCTCAGAACTCAGAGAGTTCCTAAGAGCCTGTTCTTAACTAGAGGCTTCCATGGTACATCCTCAGAAATGTTCAAGACAATCCTCAAGTAATTCCGAAGCTGGATGGAATAGTGGCAGGTTTATGGAAAGCCTAGGTCTGCCTATAGACAGAGGTTCAGATGAGCCTTAGTGAGTTTCACTAGAGGACGTTGCTCATAAATGGTGGCTTACCCCCTCAGAAAGATCCTCAGCTAATTGAGGAAATGCCTAAGCAGAAGTTGGAAGGTTCCTCCTCAGAGGCCTGTTCCGGGAGCTCAAGGTTCTTCCTTTCCAGAAGTTTCCTCAATTAGACTGAAAGTGGCTACAGCCTCAGAAGAGGTTCCTAGCTAGATGTGTGCCTACTCCCTCAGAAAGGTTTCCAAAAGGTTCCTTCTAGAATCAAGCCATGTCCTCAGAACATTTCCCAAAGGTTCTTTCCCAGCTAAAGGTAAAAACATGGCCTACAGCCTCAGGAAAGGTTCCTCAAAGAAAGTTGAATACCCTTCCAGAAAGTCTGATACAGTTCTTTTCCTCAGAGGAATTCCTAGAAAAAAATTTTGAAGCTACAGTCCCTTTCCTAGAAAGTTTTTTATTATCAGGAAAATGGCCTACAGCCTACATGAAACCCTAAAGGGTTTTAGATTAGGGAAGACATGGAATGTAACATCCTCTTAAGAGGTTCCTCACGATAGAGGAAAGCCTACTAGATTCAGAAGGTTTCTCAAGTGAGCCCTACAGCCTAGAGAACGTTCCTCAAAGAGGTTCCTTAGCTAGAGGAAAGTGGCCTACAGCCTTATGGTTCCTCAAGAAGAGGTTCCTTAGCTAGAGGAATGTGGCCTACAGCCTCAGAAGTTCCTCAAGAGGTTCCTCTTAGCTAGAGGAACAGTGGCCTACAGCCTCAGAACGTTCCTCAAGAGGTTCCTTAGCTAGAGGAAAGTGGCCTACAAGCCTCAGAAAGGTTTCCTTAGCTACAAAGAGGAACTATGTGCCTACAGCTCAGATGATTTAGCCAAGAGGTTTCCTTAGCTAGAGAGGAAAGTGGCTCTAACAAATGTTCAGAAAGTGTTCCTTAGCTAGAGGAAAATGGCCTACAGCCTCAGAACATTTCCTCAAGAGGTTCCTTAGCTCGAGAGGAATGTGGCCTAACAGCCTCAGAAGAGGTTCTTAGCTAGAAAAGTGGCCTACAGACCTCAAACGTTCCTCAAAGAGGTTTCCTTAGCTAGAGGAAAGTGGCCTACAGCCTTCAGAAGAGGTTCCTTAGCTAGAGGAAATGTGGTCCTACAGCCTCAGAAGTTCCTCAAAGAGGTTCCTTAGCTAGAGGAATGTGGCCTACAGCCTCAGAACGTTCCTCAAGAGGTTCCTTAGCAAGAGGAATGTGGCCTACAGCCTCAGAAGAGGTTTTTTAGCTAGAGGAAATGGCCTACAGCCTCAAAAGTTCCTCAAGAGGTTCCTTAGCTAGAGAAAAGTGGCCTACAGCCTCAGAAGGTTTCTGCCTTCAGCTAGAGGCTCCTACAACCTCAAAGGTTCCTCAAAGGTTCCTACTAGCCTCAAACCTTACTCAGAAGAGGTTCTTAGCTAGATGAAAGTGGCCTACAGCCTCAGAAGAGGTTCCTTCAGCTAGAGGAATGTGGCCTACAGCCTCAGAACATTCCTCAAGAGGTTCCTTAGCTAGAGAAACGTGGCCTACAGCCCTCAGAAGAGGTTCCTTAGCTAGAGGAATGTGGCCTACAGCTTTCCTCAAAATGTTCCTCAAGAGGTTCCTTAGCTAGAGAAAGTGGCCTACAGCCTCAGAACGTTCCTCAAGAGGTTCCTTAGCTAGAGAAACATGGCCTAAAGCCTCAGAAGAGGTTCCTTAGCTAGAGGAAAGTGGCCTACAGCCTCAGAACATTCCTCAAGAGGTTCCTTAGCTAGAAAGTGGCCTACAGCCTCAGAAGAGTTTTTTCTGGAAAGAGGAATGGCCTACAGCATCAGAACATTCCTCAAGAGGTTCCTTAGCTAGAGGAAAGTGGCCTACAGCCTCAGTTGTTCCTCAGCTAGAGAACTTGGCCTGACAGCCTACAAAAAAGAAATTCCTCAAGAGGTTCCTTAGCTAGAGGAAAGTGGCCTACAGCCTCAGAAGAGGTTCCTTAGCTAGAGGAAAGTGGCCTACAGCCTCAGAAGGTTCCTCAAGAGGGTTCCTTAGCTAGAGGAAAGTGGCCTACAGCCAGGAGAAGAGGTTCCTTTTAGCTAGAGGAACATGGCCTACAGCCTCAGAATTCCTCAAGAGGTTCCTTAGCTAGAGGAAAGTGGCCTACAGCCAGAAGAATGGTTCCTTCTAAAGAACGTGGGACTTGGTTTCCTAGAAAATTCCTTGGCCTAGATGAAAACAGCCTAGGTTCCTCAGAAGAGGTTCCTTAGCTAGAGGAATGTGGCCTACAGCCTCAAAATTCCTCAAGAGGTTCCTTAGCTAGAGGAAAGTGGCCTACAGCCTTCAGAAGAGGTTCCTAGCTAGAGGAATGTGGCCTACAGCCTCAGAACATTCCTCAAGATGTTCCTTAAAAGTAAAAGAGGAAAGTGGCCTACAGCCTCAGAAGAGGTTTTACCTAGAGGAAAGGGCCTACAGCCTCAGATGTTCCTCAAGAGGTTCCTTAGCTAGAGGAATGGCCTGGCCTACATCCTCAGAAGTTCCTCTTGAGGTTCCTTAGCTAGAGGAATGCCTGGCCTACAGCCTCAGAAGAGGTTCTTTAGCAAGAGGAACAGTGGCCTACAGCCTCATCAGCTACATTCAAAAGAGGTTCCTTAATTTATGAAGCAATTCTGAACAGCCCTTCTCAAAAGACTTTTTATTCTTCAAGAAGATTTACTTAGGTCCTCAGAAGATGTCAATTACTTTGCCCTAAAGGAAGCCCAGATTTTGACCACTTTTCCTAAAGAGTCTCCTTAGCAAGAGGAAGTATGGTTACAGCCTAAAAAACAAATCTGGAACTGAACATACTGTTCAGAATCAAATGGTGAAAGATGTTTCTAAGAGTTGAAATGGCCTAAGCCTCAGAAAATTGCAGCCTCCGTGAAAATTTTTATTTGTTAAGCTTTTGCCTTGAGGTTTTCAATTTTTCCCATGGTTTCCTACCTCTTAGCTTAGAGAAAAACCAGATAAAAGGTTCCTTTAAGCTAGATGAAATGGCCTACAGCCTCAAACATTTCCTCCTGAAGAGGTTCCTTTACCCTCAAGCCCCTAGTTACCAGAGATGGCGGTTCGTCAAAAGAACAGCTGCCTCAAGCCAGCCTGAAGGTTTCCTCAAGAGGTTCCTCAGCTAGAGAAAAGTGGCCTACAGCCTCAGAAAGTTCCCTTAGCTAGAGGAACGAGACTTACAGCCTCAGAAATTCCTCAAGAGGTTCCTTAGCTAGAGGAAATGGCCTACAGCCTCAGAAGTTTCCTCAAGAGGTTCCAAAGTAGATGGAAAGTGGCCTACAGCCTCAGAAGAATTCCTCAAGAGGTTCCTTAAGCTAGAGGAAAGTGGCCTACAGCCTCAGAAGAGGTTTCCTTAGCTAGAGGAACGTGGCTTACCTCAGAACATTAAAGAGGTTCCTTAAAAGAGGAAACTACCTAGAAGCCTCCTAGAAGAGGTTCCTTAGCTAGAGGAACGTGGCCTACATATTCAGAACGTTTCCTCAAGAGGACTAAAGGAACATGGCCTACAGCCTCAGAACGTTCCTCAAGAGGTTCCTTAGCTAGAGGAAAGTGGCCTACAGCCTCAGAAGAGGTTCCTTAGCTAGAGGAATGTGACCTACAGCCTCAGAACGTTCCTCAAGAGGTTCCTTAGCTAGAGGAAAGTGGCCTACAGCCTCAGAAAGGTTCCTTAGCTAGAGAAATTATTCCTAAAGCTCAGGTTCCTCAAGAAGGTTCCTTAGCATTAGAGGAAAAGTGGCCTAAAGCCTCAAAGAGGTTCTTTAGCTAGAGGAACATGGCCTACAGCCTCAGAGGTTCCATCAAGAGGGTTCCTCAGCTAGAGGAACGTGGCCTAAAGCCTCAGAACGTTCCTCAAGAGGTTCCTTAGCTAGAGGAAAGTGGCCTACAGCCAAAGAACATTCATGAAAAGAGGTTTCCTTAGCTAGAGAGGAAAGTGGCCTACAGCCTCAGAAACGTTCCTCAAGAGGTTCCTTCAGCTAGAGGAAAGTGGCCTAACAGCCTCAGAAGAGGTTGTTTAGCTAGAGGAAATGTGGCCTACAGCCTCAGACGTTCCTCAAGAGGTTCCTTAGCTAGAAGGAAAGTGGCCTACAGCCTCAGAAAGTTTCCTTAGCTAGAGGAAGTGGCCTACAGCCTCAGAAACGTTCCTCAAGAGGTTCCTTAGCTGAGAAATGTGGCCTACAGCCTCAGAACGTTCCTCAAGAGGTTCCTCAGCTAGAGGAAACAATGGCTTGGCCGCCTCAGAAGAGTTTCTTTTAGAGCTAGAGGAACGTGGCCTAAGCCTCAGAACGTTCCTCAGAAGAGGTTCCTTAGCTAGAGGAAATGTGGCCTACAGCCTCAGAGAGGTTCCTCAAGAGGTTCCTCAGCTAGAGGAAAATGTGGCCTACAGCCTCAGAACGTTCCTCAAAGTTTCCTTTAGCTAGAGAAAATTGGCCTACAGCCTCAGAAATGTTCTCAAGAGGTTCCTTAGCTAGAGGATGGTGGCCTACAGCCTCAGAACATTCCTCAAAGGTTCCTTAGCTAGAGGAAAGTGGCCTACAGCCTCATTGTTCCTCAAGAGGTTCCTCAGCTAGAGGAAAGTGGCCTACAGCCTCAGAACGTTCCTCAAGAGGTTTCTTACTCGTGGCCTACAGCCTCAGAAAGGTTTGGCCTACAGCCTCAGGGAAAGTGGCCTAACAGCCTCAAAAGAGGTTCCTTAGCTAGAGGAAAGTGGCCTACAGCCTCAGAACGTTCCTCAAGAGGTTCCTTATCTAGAGAAAAGTGGCCTACAGCCTCAGGAGAGGTTCTTTAGTAAGAGGAACGTGGCCTACAGCCTCAGAAGATTGCTCAAGAGGTTCCTTAGCTAGAGGAAAGTGGCCTACAGCCTCAGAAGAGGTTCCTTAGCTAGAGGAAGTGGCCTACAGCCTCAGAACGTTCCTCAGAGGTTCCTTAGCTAGAGGAAAGTGGCCTACAGCCTCAGAAACATTTTCCTCAAGAGGTTCTCTTAGCTAGAGGAACATGTGGCCTACAGCCTCAGAAGTTTCCTCAAGATGTTGAAGGCTAGCTAAGGAACGTGGCCTACACTCAGAATTCCTCAAGAGGTTCCTCAGCTAGAGGAAAATTGGCCCTACAGCCTCAGAATTCTTCCCTAAGATTGAATTAGCTAGAGGAAGTGGCCTACAGCCTCAGAAGAGGTTCCTTAGCTAGAGGAAATATGGCCTACATCCTCAGAAGAGGTTCCTTTAGCTAGAGGAACTTGGCCTAAGCCTCAGAATTTCCTCAAGAGGTTTCCTTAGCTAGAGGAAAAGTGGCCCCTAATCCCAGCCTCAAACGTTCCTCAAGAGGTTCCTTAGCTAGAGAAAATGGCCTACAGCCTCAGAAGAGGTTCTTTTAGCTAGAGGAACGTGGCCTACAGCCTCAGAACGTTCCTCAAGAGGTTCCTTAGCTAGAGGAAATGTGGCCTAAAGCCTCAGAACGTTCCTCAAGAGGTTCCTTCAGCTAGAGGAAACATGGCCTAAGGGCCTCAGAAGAGGTTTTTTAGCTAGAGAGGAAAGTGGCCTACAGCCTCAGAACGTTCCTCAAGAGGTTCCTTAGCTAAGGAAAGTGGCCTACAGCCTCAGAAAATTCAGAAGAGGTTCCTTAGCTAGAGGATGAAACAAGTGGCCTACAGCCTCAGAACTTTCCTCAAGAGGTTCCTCAGCTAGAGGAAAGTGGCCTACAGCCTAAGAAGAGGTTCCTTAGCTAGAGGAACATGAACCTACAGCCTCAGAACATTCCTCAAGAGGTTCCTTAGCTAGAGGAAACATGGCCTACAACCTCAGAAAAGGTTCCTCAAGAGGTTCCTCAGCTAGAGGAAAGTGGCCTACAGCCTCAGAAGGTTCCTCAAAAGAGTTTCCTTAGCTAGAGGAATGGTTACAAACTCAGCCATTCCTCAAAGTTCCTTAGCTAGAGGAAAGTGGCCTACAGCCTCAGCAAGAGGTTCCTTTAGCTAGAGGAACGTGGCCTACAGCCTCAGAAGTTCCTCAAGAGGAATTAGCTAGAGGAACATGGCCTACAGCCTCAGAAGGGTTCCTCAAGAGGTTCCTTAGCTAGAGGAAAGTGGCCTACAGCCTCAGAGGTTTCCTCAAGAGGTTCCTTAGCTAGAGGAAAGTGGCCTACAGCCTCAGAAATTTCCTCAGAGGTTCCTTAGCTAGAGGAACGTGGCCTACAGCCTCAGAACATTGTTCCAAGAGGTTCCTTATCTAGAAATGGCCTAACAGCCTCAGAAGAGGTTTTTAGCTAGAGGAAATGGCCTACAACCTCTCAGAATGTTCCTCAAGAGGTTCCTTAGCTAGAGGAATGTGGCCTACAGCCTCAGAACGTTCCTTCAAAGAGGTTCCTCAGCTAGAGGAAAGTGGCCTACAGCCTCAGAAAGGTTCCTTAGCTACAGAAAGTGGCCTACAGCCTCAGAACATTCCTCAAGAGGTTCCTTAGCTAGAGGAACTTGTGGACAGCTTTACAGCCTCAGAAAGAAGAGGTTCCTTAGCAAGAGGAAACATGGCCACAGCCTCAGCCTCAGAACGTTCCTCAAGAGGTTCCAGCTAGAGCTAGGAAAATGGCCTACAGTCCTCAGAAGTTCCTCAAGATTTTCCTCAGCTAAAAGGATGAAGTGGCCTACAGCCTCAGAAAGTTCCTCAAAGGTTCCTTAGCTTAGAGGAAACATGGCCTCAGATTTGTGTTCCTACAGCCTCAGAATTCCTAAAGAGGTTCCTTAGCTAGAGGAAAGTGGCCTACATCTCCCCCTTCAATATTACAATGCCTGAAAGAGGTTCCTCAGCTAATAGCTAGAGGAAAAGTGGCCTACAGCCTGAAGATTGTTCCTCAAGAGGTTCCTAGCTTTAGGAGCAATGGAACCTTTGGATTCAGCCTACAGCCTCAGAAGAGGTTCCTTGCCAGCCCTAGAGGTTCCTCAGCAAAGAGGATTAGCTGTTTCGTGGCCTACAGCCTCAGAACATTGAAGAGGTTCCTCAGCTAGAGGAAAGTGGCCCTACATCAGTAAAGAGTGTTCCTTAGACTAGAGAAGAGTTTTCATCTCAAGAGAGGAATTCTAGCTAGAGGAACATGGCCTACAGCACCTCAGAACGTTTCCTCAGAGAGTTTTCCTAGCTAAGGCCAATGGCCTACAGCCTCAGAAAGTTCCTCAAGAGGTTCCCTTAGCTAGAGGAAAAGTGGCCTACAGCCTCTCAAGAAGTTTTCCTCCAAGAAGTTTTCAGCTAGCTAGACAGTGGCCTACAGCTCAGAAAGCCTCAAAACTCAAGATGTTTACCTCAGAAATGCTGCCTAAGAGGTTCCTTAGCTAGAGGAAAGTGGCCTACAGCCTCAGAACTTTTCCTCAAGAGGTTCCTTAGCTAGAGTAAGAATGTGGCCTACAGCCTCAGAAGGAGAAAGGGTTTAAAGAGTTTCCTCAAGCTAGAGGACAGTGGCCTACAGCCTCAGAAGTTTCCAAAAGAGGTTTTTAGCTAAGTTTGGCCTACAGCCTCAGTTGTTCCAGAAGAGGTTCCTCAACTAGTAGAACATTGTGGCCTACAGCCCTCAGAACAATTTTCACAAGTTCCTCAAGAGGTTCCTAAGATAGGTAGAGGAAATGGCCTACAGCCTCAGAAGGTTCAGGAAAAGGTTCCTTAGCTGCTAGAGGAACATGGCCTACAGCCTCAGAACGTTTCCTCAAGAGGTTCCTCAGCTAGAGGAACAGTGGCCTACAGCCTCAGAAGGTTCCTCAAGAGAGGTTTCCTTAAGGAAGGAACGTGGCCTACAGCCTCAGAAAGGTTCCTTACAAGAGGTTCCTTAGTTTTAGAGGAAAATGGCCTACCTTCAGTACCTCATAAGAGTTTCCTTAGCTAGTGAGGAACATGGCCTTTTCACTCAAAGTTTCCTCATCAAGAAAGGTTCCTCAGTTAGAGGAACGTGAAAAAAACAGCCTCAGAACAGTTCCTCAAAGAGGTTCTCTAGCTAGAGGAAAATGGCCTACAGCCTCAGAACTCAGCTAGAACAAGGCCTAGAGAGGAAAGAGGTTCCTTAGCTAGAGAATTTACTGGCCTACAGCCTCAGAAGGTTCCTCAGCTAGAGGAAAGTTGGCCTTTCCTCAACTCAATTTGTTCCTTAGAGAGGAACATGGCCTACAGCCTCAGAAAGTTCCTCAAGAGGTTCCTTAGCTAGAGGAAGTGTGCCTACAGCCTCAGAAAGAACTTTCCTCAAGAGGTTCCTCAGCTAGAGGAAATGTGGCCTACAGCCTCAGAACGTTCCTCAAGAGGTTCCTTAGCTAGAGGAACATGGCCTACAGCCTCAGAACATTCCTCAAGAGGTTCCTCAGCTAGAGAAAGAATGGCCTACTGGCCTCAGAACGTTCCTCAAGAGGTTCCTTAGCTAGAGGAAAGTGGCCTACAGCCTCCTCTCAAGAGGTTCCTTTAGCTAGAGGAAATGGCCTACAGCCTCAGAAAGTTTCCATTCAAGAGGTTCCTCAGCTAGAGGAAATGGCCTACAGCCTCAGAATGTTCCTCAAGAGGTTCCTCTTAGCTAGAGGAAAATGGCCTACAGCCTCAGAGGTTCCAAGAGGTTCCTCAGATAGAGTAAACATGGCCTACAGCCTAAGAAGTTTCTCAAGAGGTTCCTTAGCTAGAGGAAAGTGGCCTACAGCCTCAGAATTTTCCTCAAGAGGTTCCTCAGCTAGAGGAAAGTGGCCTACAGCCTCAGAAGTTTCCTCAAGAGGTTCCTTAGCTAGAGGAACGTGGCCTACAGCCTCAGAAGGTTCCTCAAAGAGGTTTCCTTAGCTAGAGGAAAGTGGCCTACAGCCTCAGAAGTTCCAGAAAGATGTTCTTTAGCTAGAGGAAAGTGGCCTACAGCCTCAGAAGAAGAGGTTCTTTAGCTAGAGGAACGTGGCCTACAGCCTCAGAAGGTTTCCTCAAGAGGTTCCTCAGCTAGAGGAATGTGGCCTACAGCCCTCAGAACGTTCCTCAAGAGGTTCCTCAGCTAGAGGAAAGTGGCCTACAGCCTCAGAAGCCTCAGAAGAGGTTCCTTAGCTAGAGGAACATGGCCTACAGCCTCAGAACGTTCCTCAAGAGGTTCCTTAGCTAGAGGAAAGTGGCCTACAGCCTCAGAAGAGGTTCCTTAGCTAGAGGAACATGGCCTACAGCCTCAGAAGGTTTCCTCAAGAGGTTCCTCAGCTAGAGGAAATGGCCTACAGCCTCAGAAGATTCCTCAAGAGGTTCCTAGCTAGAGGAAAGTGGCCTACAGCCTCAGAAAGGTTCCTCAAGAGGTTCCTTAGCTAGAGGAAAGTGGCCTACAGCCTCAGTAACTTTCTGAAGGGGTTCCTTAGCTAGAGGAAAATGGCCTACAGCCTCAGATTCCTCAAGAGGTTCCTCAGCTAGAGGAAAGTGGCCTACAGCCTCAGAAGGTGTTCCTTCAAGAGGTTTCTTCTAGAGGAAAGTGGCCTACAGCCTCAGAAGAGGTTCCTAAACGTTTCAGCTAGAGGAAAAGTGGCCTACAGCCTCAGAACGTTCCTCCTCAAGAGGTTCCTTTAGCTAGAGGAAAATGGCCTACAGCCTCAGAACGTTTCCTCAAGAGGTTCCTTAGCTAGAGAAAATGTGGCCTACAAGCCTCAGAAGAGGTTCCTTAGCTCAGGAACGTGGCCTACAGCCTCAGAATGTTCCTCAAAGAGGTTCCTCTAGCTAGATGAATGTGGCCTAAAGCCTCAGAAGAGTTCCTTAGCTAAGGAAGTGGCCTACAGCCTCAGAACGTTCCTCAGAAAGAGGTTCCTTAGCTAGAGGAAAGTGGCCTTACAGCCTAACAGAGGTTCTTTAGCTTAGGAACATTACCCTTATAGCACGTTCCTAAAGAGGTTCCTTAGCTAAGGAAACGTGGCCTTTACAAGCCTCAAAAGGTTCCTTAGCTAGAGGAACATGGCCTACAGCCTCAGAATCGTTCCTCAAGAGGTTCCTTAGCTAGAGGAAAATGCCTAAAGCCTCAGAAGAGGTTCCCAAGAGGTTTCCAGGAAGGTTTCCTTAGCTAGAGGAAAGTGGCCTACAGCCTCAGAAACATTCCTCAAGAGGTTCCTTAGCTAGAGGAAAAGTGGCCTACAGCCTCAGGAAAGGTTTCCTCAGCTAGAGGAACATGGCCTACAGCCTCATAAGGTTCCTCAAGAGGTTCCTCAGCTAGAGGAAAGTGGCCTACAGCCTCAGAAGAGGTTCCTTAGCTAGAGGAAAGTGGCCTACAGCCTCAGAACGTTCCTCAAGAGGTTCTTAGCTAGAGAGGAAAGTGGCCTACAGCCTCAGAAGAAGGTTCCTCAAGAGTTTTCCTTAGCTAGGAGGAATGTGGCCTACAGCCTCAGAAGAGGTTCCCAAGAGGTTCCTTAGAGGAAAGTGGCCTACAGCCTCAGAAGGTTTCCTCAAGAGGTTCCTTAGCTAGAGGAAAGTGGCCTACAGCCTCAGAAGGTTCCTCAAGGTTCCTTAGCTAGAGGAAATGTGGCCTACAGCCTCAGAACGTTCCTCAAGAGTTTCCTTAGCTAGAGGAACAGTGGCCTACAGCCTCAGAACATTCCTCAAGAGGTTCCTCAGCTAGAGGAAAGTGGCCTACAGCCTCAGAAGTTCCTCAAGAGGTTCCTTAGCTAGAGGAATGTGGCCTACAGCCTCAGAAGAGGTTCCGTGGTGAGATGGAAACCCTCCCCGACTCCTCTCTTTGACTGTTTGGTGAAGGATTGACAGCGTTTTAAAGACTTTCAATCGGTTTCTGGGAAGTGTGACTGGAGGGAGGGGGATCTCCCCCACCCTTGGATGGGTGGCTTTGGATTGCTCTCTGCCCCTGGTGGAGAGGGGGGAGAGTTTTAAAATGAAATCACACTCATAGCAAGCAAGCAGGTGAATACCCTGTTGCAATTGTGAAAGAGAAGTGATGATCTGTTCTTTTTGAAAACTTTTGAAAACTTTTAGTTTGCTGCCTTTTGATCCCATGCTGGCAAGGCAAGATGGCACACTTACATTGTCTTTATGCACTTTGAAATTTGACTCCACCCACAGAAATTGCTGGCATTTTGTCTTTGTCTCCGTGACACCCAGAAATATCTCTTGAAATACTGTACCTTGGACTTGGACTGATGGATTTTATTGTCTGGATTTGAACTATAGAAAAGGTCTCTATTATTGTCTGGACTGCCTGCCTCGTGATCTCTCTCGGCTATCCCCTGTTCACGTTGCCACCCCATTTTATGGACACAGACACCTCTGAGTTTCTCTTTACTAAGATGGCACCAGGCTTTGCTGGCTCTGCTCCAACATCTTCAACGTCCAGCCCCAGTGGACAACAGACATTAACATCTCTATTACAAAAACCCCCTGAGGAGGACCTAACCCAGCAGTTGCTTCAAAAGATCTTAAAGGGGCAGGAGGAATTGAAAAATCAACTGAAAGAAACGAATGAACAACTCAGAGAGAATCAAAACCGAACGGCTCAAAATTCACAGAGACTGGAACTTTGGAGGAGGGGACGGCTGAGATGAGGAGGGAGGTGAGGGGGGTCCAGAGAGGAAACCAAGAACTTGAGAACCACCAGATAAAAATAGAATTTGAAAGGATGTCTTTTTTCCTTAGATATCAAAATGTAATTGAGGCTGATAATGAAGATTTTGAGGGAGATTATGACAAACTTACTCGCTGAATACATCAAAAAAGACAGACAGCAGTTGGGGTGGGATATTGACCTGATCTATAGAGTCAATTCAGCTTATGCTAGAACACACAATGTTCCAAGAGAGGTTCATATTAAATTTCTTAGAAAGACTACAAGAGATGAGATTCTGAGTGCACAAAGGGGGCAAACGTTAAAATACAAGGAGAGAGAGATAGTCATCCTGAAGCAAATCCCAAAGAAAGTCAGAGATAAAAGAAAAAAATATTCGTTTTTAGCGAAAAAAACTATTTGAAAAAGGGGTTTGGTTTCGATGGCTTCTGCCAGAAGGTATGTTGATATTCTGGGAGGGCAGTAGAGTTAGAATTAATACAACTATGGAGGCAGAGGCCTTCATGGAAAAAAACAATGCTCTCCTAGATAAAGCTGTTGACACTATACAGGACACGGAGGACACGGGAGGTGCCGGAGCCTTGCTGGTGGGGGGGGGGGGGAAGAGGCAGCATCGAGAAAACTTAGATCACAAAAGTGAGCTAGAAAAACACTGCAATTGCTGATACAGGGAATTTCTTTCTGTTGGATATAAAATAGATTGAAAATATTGGAAGATATAAGGTAAAATATGCTGTCAAAAATTGTTAAGTAGCATTTTACTTAATGTATTAACAAGTGAAAATTACGAGAGTCGTGGGGAGTGCCATTCTCTGCACAATGTAGCTACCATAATTTGTACCCTTTTCCACTACCCTTTTTCCTAAAAATTTTGTAAAACCAATAAAATTTTTGTTCAAAAAAAAATAAGGGTGATATCAGATATACTGTAGATATTTTCTAAATATCTGTGCATATCAAATAGTCCATGGATATTCAATAATCTTTCTGAATATTGGATTTCCAGTTGCATGGAGAAATGGGGATTTTATATAGAAACGTGAATTATGTTAAAAGATCCAAATCCCATAACTAAGTAATGTTTATGCTGTGAAAAAAAAAAACCAAAATACCACAAGAACTGTGTAAAGGGTTAAATTCTCCAGAATAATACAATACAATGCAATGCAATAGCAGAGTTGGAAGGACCTTGGAGATCTTCTAGTCCAACCCCCTGCCTAGGCAGGAAACCCTATACCATTTCAGACAAATGGCTATTCAACATCTTCTTCAAGACTTCCAGTGTTGGGGCATTCACAACTTCTGGAGGCAAGCTGTTCCACTGATTAATTGTTCTCACCGTCAGGAAATTTCTCCTCAGTTCTAAGTTGCTTCTCTCCTTGATTAGTTTCCACCCATTGCTTCTTGTTCTACACTCAGGTGCCTTGGAGAATAGTTTGACTCCCTCTTCTTTGTGGCAACCCCTGAGATATTGGAAGACTGATTTCATGTCTACCCTAGTCCTTCTTTTCATTAAACTAGACATACCCAGTTCCTGCAACCGTTCTTCATATGTTTTAGTCTCCAGTCCCCTAATCATCTTTGTTGCTCTTCTCTGCACTCTTTCTAGAGTCTCCACATCTTTTCTACATCATGGCAACCAAAACTGAATGCAGTATTCCAAGTGTGGCCTTACCAAGGCATTATAAAGTGGTATTAACACTTCACGTGATCTTGATTCTATCTCTCTGTTTATTTAGCCTAGAACTGTGTTGGCTCTTTTGGTAGCGGCTGCACACTGCTGGCTCATATTTAAATGGTTGTCCACTAGGACTCCAAGATCCCTCTCACAGTTACTACTATTGAGGAAGCTACCACCTATACTGTACCTGTACATTTCATTTTTCTTGTCTAAATGAAGAACCTTATTCTTTTCACCATTGAATTTCATTTTATTAGATAGTGCCCAATGTTCAAGTTTGTCAAGATCCTTCTGTATTTTAAGCCTATCTTCTGGAGTGTTGGCTATTCCTGCCAGCTTGGTGTCATCTGCAAATTTGATGAGTTCCCCCTTTATTCCCTCATCCAAATCATTGATAAAGATGTTGAAAAGTACTGGGCCTAAAACAGAGCCTTGTGGTACTCCACTGCATACTTCCCTCGATGTAGATGCAGTTCCATTGAAGACTACACGTTAAGTGTGGTTGGTCAGCCAGTTACGTATCCATCTGGTAGTGATGCTGTCTAACCCACATTCTTCTACTTTGTCTAGTAGTAGGTTATGGTTTACCTTTTTTTTTTCAAAAAGTTTTATTGGTTTTTTAAAACATTTATAAGGAAAAGGGTAAGTGGAATGGTTACAAATTTTGGCAGTTGCAAGTGTGGCAGACGCCCCCTCCCTCCAAACTCATAGGATACATCTAAATATAAAACATTAATACATAATCATAAAAAATCAGCATATTAATTCTAGAAAAAATAGTTTTCAATCAGTTTATATATTTATGATATATAGTCTAGATATAATTTCATTATTACTTTCGGTCTGTTTATAACATTGTGGTTTTCTTATTCATTTTTGTGATCTGAGCTTTCTTGGTGTTGCCCCTTCACCCCCCGCTGGCAGAGCTCCGGCCCCTCCCGTGTCCTGTGTGACCATTGTGGTGTCTTCTGTTTTTTCTAGGTTCGCTTTATTTTTTTCCACAAAGGCCTGTGCCTCTATGGGTGTATTGATTCTGATTCTTGTCTCCTCCCAGAATATCAGCATACCTTCAGGCATCAACCATCTAAACCACACCCCCTTCTGGTATAGTTTATTCGCCAATTGCGAATAGTTTTTCCTTTTCTCCCTAATTTTTTTGGGGATCTGCTTCAGGATGGTTATCTCCCTGTCATGATATGTCAATGTTTGCCCCCTTTGTACACCCAGAATTTCATCTCTTGTGCTTTTCCTAAGGAATTTAATATGAACCTCCCTGGGTACATTGTGTATTCTGGCATATGCTGAATTCACTCTATAGACCAGATCTATCTCCCATTCCATCTGCTGTTTATCTTTGTGTATGTATTCAGCTAAAATATTAATCATAATGTCCCTTATATTTTCCCCATCTGCTTCTATTACATTTTGAAATCTAAGATAAAAGGACATTCTCTCAAACTCTGTTTTCATTTGTTGGATATCAAGTTCTTTGTTTCCCTTCTGTAAAGCCTCTACCCCCCCTCTCGCCTCCGCCACCCCACCCTCCACAAGGTCCAGTCTCTGTGAGTTCTTATAAATTTGGACTTGATTCTCTTTAATTTCTTCCTTCATTTCTTTTAATTGTTTCTTAATTTCTTCCTGGCCCTGTATGAGTTGCTGGAGCATTTGTTGCAAATCCATCTCTGTACTCTTAGGTTGCATCAGTTCTGTAATCTTTGACTGTGTGGCAGGACTGGATGTTGCAGATGTCGGTGCAGAAGTAGCAAAGCCAGGTTTTCCAGGGGGTGGTCTTTTTGGAGACATGGTTTATAAAAGAAAGAGATCAGTCAGTGTAGAGACTGGGCAGCTGGAGAAGTAGAGCAGGCAGGCGAGTCCAGAGGGCAGAAGATCCAAACAGGTGGGAGTTTCTTTAGTCAATCTAGCAGTAGATGAAAGTTTTTTCTCTAAAGAGTTCAGGAAATAACAATCCACAAGAGATTCCTCTGGGTGACACGGAGACAAAGACCGGAAGCCTGAGTTTTAAAGGTGGAGTCAGGTTTCACAGTTCATGAAGACAACGGAAGTGTGCCATCTTGCCCTGCCAGCTTTGGGCTCAGAGGCATAGGAAAAATTTTAAAAGTTCACAAAGTTCTCAGGTCATCAATAAGTTCTGGAACTAAGTCCCATGAAAAACACTTTTACTGGGGTGAGGCATCATTAGTTGGCTCTCCCCCCTCCTCCTTCCCTGGGGCGAGAGCAGAATTTTTACAAGCCGCTTGTCCAAGGGGGGGGGGAATCCCCCTCCCCTCCAGCCGCTCCTCCAAAAATAAATCCGAAAGATTAACTTTTAAAATTACTGAAAAGTCCATCAACTCAAAAGTAAGGGGATGAAGAGAGGAAGCATCTCACCGCACCGCCGCTGCTTCCTTCAGTTTTGCGTTCTCTGATCAGCATAGAGCGAGACGCAGGCGCGCCCTCCAAAACTGCTCCCCGGTGCCTGGAGCAAAGCGGAGAAGCCCCCACCAGCCGCCGCCGGTGCCAGAGCCTTCCGCGAGCTGCTCCCTCGGCAGGACGCCTCTCCGGGGCGTCCTGTGTCCCCCCGAGGACGGGGGAAGCCCACCGAAGAGCGGGAGTGGGCAAAGTTCTTGCCCGTCGCCGTAGCCGCCGGAACCGGAAGTCAGGTTATGGTTTACCTTATCAAATGCCTTACTGAAGTCCAAGTAAACTATATCTACGTCATTCCTCTGGTCCACTAATTTTGTCACATTATCAAAGAATGCAATAAGATTAGTCTGGCATGATCTGTTTTTGACAAATCCATGTTGGCTTTTGGCTATTACTTTGTTTGCTTCTAGGTGTTCACAAATTCGTTGCTTGATTATTTTTTCCAGAATCTTTCCTGGTATTGAGGTTAGGCTGATAGGTCTGTAGTTTCCTGGATCTAATTTTTTCCCTTTTTTGAAGATGGGAACCACATCAGCTCTTTTCCAGTCCTCTGGTAGTTCCCCGGTGTTCCAGGATCTCTGAAAGATATAATTCAGTGGTTCTGAGATCTCGTCTGCTAGTTCCTTCAGAACTCTGGGGTGTAATCGATCCGGTCCTGGTGATTTGAACTCGTCTAGGGTAGACAGGTGCTCACTTACCATTTTCTTCCCTATTTCAATTTGTGTTCCTAATTTTGTGGTGCTGCTTTTGATAGGTTGGACTGTTTTATCCCTTTGTGTAAAGACAGATGCAAAACATGAGTTAAATAGTTCTGCTTTCTCCCTGTTGCTTGTCACCTTCTTGCCACTTTCTCCTAGCAATGGACCAATTGTTTCCTTAACTTTTTTCTTGTTTTTAACATGTTGGAAGAAGCTTTTTTGTTAATTTTTACTTTTGTGGCAAGCCTTTCTTCATTGTGAGCCTTAGCTTTCCTCACTTCATCTTTACAGGCTCGGGCTATTTGCTGATATTCTGCCTTAGTTATGTCCCCCTCCTTCCACTTTTTATACTTACTTTTTTTGTCTTTCAGTTTGTCAGATAGTTGTTTATGCAGCCATGCTGGTTTCTTTTGGGAGCTGTTATTTTTCTTCTTCATTGGCATTGTGTTAGACTGGGCTTTTGTAATCTCATTTTTCAAAATTTCCCAAGCTTCTTGAGTTGTTTTCCCCTCGAGGATTCTCATCCATGGAATTTTTCCCAAGCTCTCTCTAAGTTTATTGAAATTAGCTTTCTTAAAGTCCAAGACTCTAGTTTGACTTTGTTCTACTACTTGTGTTTGGATAATGTTGAATTCCAATATTGCATGATCACTTGCCCCCAGGGTTCCTATGGCTTCAACACCTTCTATTCTTTTTGGCCCTTTGCACTTTTTCAATTTACAGAGTTCCAAAGTTATCTAAAATATGCAGTTGGGTGAAAACAACTGTAGTTATCCAAGAATATTATAATCCCTCTACTAGAACTGTGCTAGTTTGAGATCCTTGGATAAATGACTATGAAAGAGGAAATGAGGGATGGAATGGAAGTGGGGAACAATTAAGCCTTATGATCTGCAGCTTCATGTAGTGGACTGCT
>JAKRSI010000985.1:0-38927 GCA_029890345.1 Natrix helvetica helvetica
TGTATAATGTACAACCTTTTGCTCCCAACTTGCTGTCCCCACATCGCCCACCTTGCCCTACTCTCCAAAAATATCAATGATTCACTAAGAAGGGAAAGAAGAGGAACACTGCAAGAAGCATTCTGGAGATGGAACAGTTTAAACCCAGCAATGCATTCTTAGCCACTGCTGTGACAGGATTTATTTACAGCTTCCATTAAATACAGCAAGCTCCATTACAAAGTGCTGTATGTGTGAGAAGAATTTTTGATTATACAATGCAAGTGCTTCACTGCATTAAACATAGCATACCAGTGTATTCCCCCACCCAACCCCCTGTAATTGGTTTGGGTCATTGTTTGATGGGTTTTATGAATTCATTACAGGAAACAGATGGATCACATAAATCAGAGCTATTCATCCAGCCAATCAAATGGCCATTTTTTTTTCTCTTCTGTTCTCTTTCCCCCTTCTTTTCAACCTTAAAGAAGCCACTTCCTTCGTGCACAAAATGGTGTGTAGAGTATGTATAGAAATAAGTTGTTAATGCAACCTTGAAAACAGGAAATCGAAGCAGGAAACACCTTTTAAATGGAACTAAGCTTACTACGCTCACTATCCTCTATCAAAGCCTGATACAAAGAAAACTTACCCAAGTTTTCCTGAAATACTGGAACTCAAGCAGAAAAAGCAATATACTTAAGAATACACCAAGTTCTGTTTTGAATGGCAATGAAAGAGTTTCATATTGGAAAAGCTTATTTTAACCTCTCAATTCTCATTTTCAAATGGAGAGTTTTTTTATTCAGAAAATTACTCCCTTTGTCTATAAAACTCTCAGGTTTGACAACAGAGACATCTGCTGGTAAAATGAAAGTATCACAAAGGTTATATAAGTATTAATATTTTTAACATAAGCAAACCTCCTTTTGTCATCTACTATGCAGAAAAAAAATCTAAATATCCAATGTTTTATATTAGATAATGAAATAATTTCACTTGTAGGAAATTTCATTGTATGAGGTATCTTACAGGGGGGGAAGGAACATGCTTTGTAAAAATAATATTTCAATGACTACTTTCGGATTTCTGCTGTATTTTTCAAGTCCCCTTTTTAAATGAATATGGCAATTAAAGTCCAGGAAGCTCTTAAAATAAAATGTGAAACTCACTCATAACCTCACTGACCTAATTCTCAAGGGGGTCTAATTATATATGAGCGGTTGGGAAATTAGAATACATGACCATCAGTACATGGTCTTCGTAGACATTATTTATAAAATCATAGGGCTAGAAAGGACCTTGGTGGTCTTCTAGTCCAACCCCCTGCCCAAGGGAGGAGTCCTTATACTATCCCAGACAAGTGGGCTGTCCATTATTTTCTTGAAAACCTCCAGTGATGGAGGCAACTCTGGGAGGCAACCTGTTTCCACTGATTGATTAATCATTCTCACTGTCAGAAATTTTCTTATTTCCAGGTTGGATCTCCCTCTGACTAGCTTCTACCCATTCCTTCTTGTCCTGCTCTCAGGTGCTACAGAGAATAAATCAAACACCCTCTTCTCTGTGACAACCCTACAAGTTCCAGGAGATCGGGACTTCCCTAAGCATTTTTCTTTGTTAGGCTAAATACAACTAGTTCCCTTAGCCGTATTTAACCTCCAGATCTCTAATCATCTTTGTCATGCTTCTCTGCACACTTTATAGGGCCTCAACAACCATTTTTGGTCTGTGTCCACCAGAATTGGATGCAGTATTCCAAATGTGGCCTCATTATACAGTACAGAGCGGTATTATCCATTCTCACAAGTGTTATCCCTCTGTTAATGCAGCCTAGGACTGTGTTGGCTTTTTTGCCAATTAACTTTATTTGGGAACAGCTATGTATTACATTCTTTATTTTCCCTTGAGCATTTTTAGTAGAATCAGATCAGCTGGTCATGCTTCTCTGCACACTTTATAGGGCCTCAACACCATTTTTGGTCTGTGTCCACCAGAATTGTTAGGTTGCAGTGATTCCAAATGTGGCCTCATTAACAGTACAAGAGCGGTATTAGCATTCTCACAAGTTTATCCCTCTGTTAAGCAGCCTAGGACTGTTTGGGCCAATTAAACTTTATTTGGGAACAGCTATGTATTACATTCTTCTACGGGATAAAAGAGGGAGTAGTCTTCCTATTAGACAATTCCTACTCTCTTTGCTAGGCTTATCCTGATCAAGCTGCTGAAACAGCAATTTCAAGAATTGGGAATGGGGGTAGGGCTTGAGCATGGGATGAGAGTATGAAACTTCTAAAGGACAAACTGCTTTAATTCTCACCCTTAAACAGCAGCATGTGAGGCTGCAAATGAGGTGGCAGGATGGAAGCCTACAAAAGGGGACGGACGGACACTATTCCACTTAGACTTTAGCCTTTAAATTCATGTACTTTTAAAATTTTAAATACTTCCAAACAAGATTTTACTGACTTGGTATTAGAAAAGTTTTTTTTTCCAGGGCATTTTGCTATACTTATTTATTCATTCATTATGAAAATTCTGAATAGATTTCGGTATCATGCTAACCTGAAACATGTATAGCAAAACACTTTCAGTGGATTAATTAAACTATTCAATTTAACATTCACATATTCATCTCAGAACCATTGTTGCCATAAGCCCCCAAAAGATCCAAGTAAACCGATCCAGAAAAATAAAATCAATAAAAAAGCTCAATGTGCTATCAACATAAGTTTAATTTTTTTTAGAAAGGTTACTATTGAAAAGATTTCCAGAACTAAACATTCTATACATATTTTTCAAAAAGCATTCCCTATCACTTTATACAAATTACATGGATCACTTAGATTTATTTCTTATTGTCCCTTAAATGTATGATTATGCTAAGAACCACATTTAATTTCTTTCACCTTAATTTTGGGAGCCTTAAATGTTTAGTTTTTTATATATACTTTTTCTATGGTAACAGTCTCTCCCAAAGTTGTGCTTTTAAAAATCAATTATTTTTCCATCTCTTCAGAATCCCTGGAGAACTACTGTCTTACTATCTATATTGAATCTTTGTAGAAAATACGGAACAAGAGTTGCAATCTTGGTTTAAAATATACTGACTCCTTCCTTCCTTCCTTCCTTCCTTCCTTCCTTCCTTCCTTCCTTCCTTCCTTCCTTCCTTCCTTCCTTTCTTCTTTCTTTCTTGTTAGCTAGTTTAGCTTTCTTGATAGCACATTTCTACTGTCTCATCAATAACTGTCCTCATGGAAAAATGATGCCTATATTTGACCCAATCTTGAAAATGCTGATATGCAAGGACAGATTCTGTATCACACAAAATACTAAGATATACAGTTCTTATACAAATATTTGTAGAAACTTTAGGTCAACAGTATTTCTACAAATACTTACGTAACAATTGCATTACTGAAAGACATCTAATAACATACTCCTCAATTTACAATCATTCCTTTAGTGGCCATTTGAAGTTATAATGGCATTAAATGACTGTTTTTCATACATACCATCGTAGCATCCCCATGGTAGCATGGGGACACTTGCATTTTGGACATTTGGAAAGTAGCATGTATTTATGACAGTTGCAGTGTCCTGGGTCATGCGATCACCTTTTGTGACTTTCAGAGCAGCAAAGTCAATGAGGAAGCCAGATTCTTTTAACAACTATGTTACTAACTTAACTACTGCATTGATTACCTTAACAACCATGGAACATATTAACAATTATGATGTAATCTGAGGATTTCTTTCCCTGCCATTATTCCTTTTCTAAACTTTAAAATTGGTTCCAAAATGTCACCGTGTGATTATATACTAGGGTTATTTCCATGAATACCATATGAAGAAAAAGACGGCCCACCAAATTTCATTCCATTTTCTCTCATTCTGCTTATAATCCAAATTTTATCTGGACCTCTATAGCTATCCACAAACTATTCTGAGGACCTTATGATGGCTACCTTCATCCTATCTGAAAATGTATAGTATCAAAGTGCATTATAATGCTATGCATATAAGGAGGAATAAAAAAGGTACAACTACAATTGAGTTCCTGAAGTGTGTCTTAAAATTGCTCTAATGCAACAATTTTGGAATTAGCAAATGCCTAACGGGAACAAAGAACTATACATTTATTTAACCTAGTTATATATTTCACTCTCTCTGGAACTATCATCCAGAAATCATTCATCATTTTGAATTGAACAAAAGCAATACCAATTATCCTGATTAGCTAATGTCTATATTAAGTTGATTTCACTCCTCTCAGCAATGAGTTTAGTGAAGGAATCTTAGCGGCAGGGGTTTGCTTCCATTTCTATGGGTCTTGAAATATACAGTACATATAATATTTAGTGGCCAGGGACCCAAAGAGAAATTATCTTGGAGAATCTTTGTTTCTAACATCATGAAGAAGGGAAAAAATCTATTTAGTTGATTCTCAAAATAAAAGGACAATGTGATACATCCAAAAAACTCGCTCACAGTTATTTGGGAAACTTCAACTGTATCTTAATGAAATCTGGACCTTTGGAATTAAGAACTCTGCTGAGGACTAAGATGGCTGGCAGTCAATCTGCAGATTTAACAAGATTTGCTGTTCTACAATATATGAAATGAAGTAGTTCTCCAGCTTATGTGAGAATTGAGGTTTATTTTTGTACCTTTGTGAAAATATAGATGTACAGGGATGTGGAATATTATTTTTGGCTGGCATACAAAATAGTTATTAAGTGTAAGGCTTTTTGAAAGGCCTTATGGATGTGGTTTTCTGCTGGGATTCTGGGATGCATATCTTTGACAGAATCCGTTCACTGGTTACATTAATTTGTTATTGGTGCTTTTATTTAAGCTTAGCTATTGATTATATTTGTGCAGGGCTTTTAAAATTATGTTTTTGTACATTGTTATTAGCTGCCAAGTCATTAATTTGAGACTGATAGGATAGGATAAGATAATATATAGAATACTCTTATCATATCTCTTAGCCTTAGGCAGAACAGAGTAGGCAGCATTAATCACCCAACTTTAAGAATGAGGATTGAGCCTACCTCTCTTAAGAGATTGTTTTAAAAAAGAAAGCTGCTGACTCAGAGAATATCCTTTTTCTGTTAGTAAAGAAAATGAATGTTTCCTCTTAATTGATTTAAAATTAACTGCCACATTTTTTTGATTTGTTTTTTAAAGCATGTCACTCTGGATAATATAAATTGCTATAACATAGTTACATTCAATTATGATTACAATACATTTAAATGCAGCATTCGCTTAACCCTTATATAGATATGGTAATGACTGATAGAGTTTGAGCATGTCTGGGGGGTGTGAAGTCTCCGTGGAGTCACTCCACATAGTTACATTCACTAGATTATGATTACATTTTTGTTTGCGGTGTACCACATTGAATGCAGCATTCGCTTAACCCTTTTATAGATATGGTATGACTGATAGAGTGAGCTGCCAAATGACTTTAAAGATCATTATATTATCTGAGCATTCTGGAGTCTCCCTGTTGTGTGACACATTTCATGACAGAGTGTTTCACTATGCTTGGGTCAAATTGTAAAGGGGATGGGGAAAAGACTTGTCCTCTGAATTAATGACTGTACATTTATAGTATCTGGCATTCAGACTAGGACTATTAGAACTGATGGTTTCAACTTAGAATTCATTTCAGGAGCTTTACCTTTTAACTAACCCCAATATGATACCAAATGAAGCTCTAATTTAGATATTACAAAGCAGAAATAATTATCACCCCACATTATATTCTTAACAGCAATTCTCATTATTTCTTTCATTTTTGCTTGCTTCCTTTTGCAGACCATTCTTAGTATATATTCAACATATGAAAGACCCTTTATTGACCTGAGTTGAAGTAGTTATCTCCATTCATAGCCATTCGTATATTTTGTACTCAAAAGAAACATGCAGAGAAAAATGAAGAGGTTATGAACAATATTTTATCTGAACATATTGCTATTTCAATACAGACAAGTATTGCAATATGTACATAAACTTTATAATGATTCCCATTTTTCCCCTCATTCCACCTTCAGAGCAAAATGTGGAAGGAATTTAGCTTTGATTTAATATTCATTTGTCTGTAATCTTTCAAAGGCTTAATTTTCCTGTTTTGGTAAAAGAATATATTTGCTGCAGCTTGATCATCTACATTCAGTACTTTGTTGCAGTCAGATTATATAAGAATAAAGTCTACATTGCTCATGAAAATCTGATGATGAAAAATAGTTTTAGACTTCTCTTAGATTGAAATCAAATTCAAATACTGATCCTTACTACTTGTCAAGTTTTGCAATCGGTTGTCAGATCATGGGACCTATTTTGGGGGCTATTTTAAGATCTAGTAGGATGAGTGAGGCCTAAAATCCTCTGTTAATCCTCCAAAAAAAATTCAATGAGGGCTGTAAGGTGTTGTTTTCAGATCTGAAACAAAGAAACTAGAGGAGAATGGAATAGAGGACCCAGATTGTTGGGGGCAATATGCTGACTCTGTAAACCACTTAGAGAGGGCTGTAAAAGCACCATGAAGCAGTATATAAGTGGAAGTGCTATTGCTATTTTCCAAATCACCACGAGGTTGAAACTTAATAGAAAAAAAGTACTTCAAGTGCTTCAGCAGTAGAGTTGATGTCTTTTAACAAAGGCTGGAGAACTGCTTTTCCAAAGACAGATGCCAAATGATCTTCCTAAATAAGAGATGCTACTACTCTACATGCAATCAAGATCCTAGTTTCATAGTGTGGCCCATACTGTCTATGGCTCTATTTCATACAACTAACTGACTGTAACCCATAAATTCTGTCATTACAAGATTGAGTTACAAGTGACCATCATCCAATTTAAGCCCACTCTAATACACTACATTCCATGCTAAGACAAGCTAAACAGCAGCCAAATCTCCCATTCTTTAACCTGAGCTGTATTATGTATACTATAAGACTGTCCTATTACAACAATTCAAAGGATTCTTAAGTGCAGCAGTGTTCCAGCCGAGGTCAGCAATCTACCTATTTGAAAGTTCAGCAATATGATCAATACAGCAACTATATCCTATATCTATAGCCATATTATGCCAGGGATCTCAGCCTTCAAAGGGTTATGTCACTATCATTAATAATTCCAGCACGAACAGCACCTATAATCACTTAAGACAGAATTGAAATTTGATACAGCAGTAGTGAAATCACAAGCTTCAGATGCATCCTGAAATTATGCGTATAATAAGTCTTGGCACATTCAATACTACCTCATAATCAACTCAGCCAGATTAGAGGAGGCATTTGTTTTCTTTGGATGTACAATGGTACTCTGAGTATGTTTCAACATTAAAGATAAATAAGGACAGGTATAACTGAGTTTGAAGATTTGAATGAATGAAAACATATTAAGAGGGAAATTAGTTTCGAAATATCCCAGACAACATTACTTATGTTTAATTAATGGCTGGGGATCTATGTATGTACTTATACATATATGTATACATACATACACACTATTTATATGGCTGGCCAACTTGTAAACTGAGTTTCTGAATAGCTAAAATGTAATTTAAAAACAAACAAACCAAAAACAGACAAATAATAACTTACAATATCATAATATAAAACAACACAATTTGAAGTCCAAAATACAACATGTGGAATATCTATTTTCCAAATGGGCTAACCTGACTTTCCAATCCAGCACTGCTCCAATCAGCTAGTGTCACAACAGAAAAGGCATACTTCCTAGGCCCTACTAGATGGCATTGTTTCATGGAGGGGACCAATCAGAAGTCTACCAATGCAAAAAAACAATCAGCAGCCTGATTTCAAAACCAGCCAATCAGGAACTGATTATTCTAGAATTTCTTCAAAACAGACCAATCGAAAGTCTACCTAGATTAGGAACAAATCTGGAACCAGTTTTCTTGGACTCCTGTAACATCAGTCAATCAGATACCAGCTTGCTGCATTCAAATACATAGCCCATTCAGCCTGTATTCAGCTGTCTATGAACTGCCAAGAGGTACCACTACAAGCAGCTCATTCTATCTCTGAAGATGCCAATCACAGATGTTGATACAAAACTAGGGCATCAAAAAACTAAACTATGGCCATAGAGTCTGAAAGCTCCTTACTGCTTCATACCTAGTCTATTGGATCCCACGGATAATTTGATACTATTCCATGAAGAGCTTCAAAGGTAATAATCATCACCTGAAAGCCAATGGGAATCGAGTGCAATTCATTAAGTAGTGGTAATATAGACATACTATGGCAGATGTCCCCAGCTCCTCACTATCAAATTGTGGCCTGGTCGGAACTGTTTGGCGTATGTGTGCAAATAGCTGAACTCATATGTGCTTGGCTGCCACTTGCATGGGACAGTTCCTCTCTCACTCCCCACCAGGCTGCTAAACCGTAAAGGTTGGGGCCGCAATACTATGGTACACTCATCACTAACATGATATTCCATCCTGTACTGGAGCTTTAGTAGACGTTGTTGAAATAGTCCAATTGCAAAGAGACTATATATAGAATCTCCTGATGAAAGAAGGGGAGCAATTGGCACAAGATATGGTGTTGTGTAGTCTCTCTTGGCTATGACTGTCACCCATACTTCAATCAGGAGCTGGATATCAGTTCTGTCTGAGGGAATGAACCAGTGCTGGGTTTTCATTTTTTTTACTACCAGTTTGCTCATGCGTGTGATGCTTCTGCGCATGCACAGAAGCGTCCGGACAGGTGGGTGGAGCCTTCCGCCGCTACTACTACCGGTTTGCCCAATCCGGGCTGATCCGGGAGCAATCCACCTCTGGAGTGAACCCTATCCAGAATTAAGAGACAGTAAATCTCCAAATCCAGAGGGCTCTAAAAACTGCATACTGGCCACCTTTTAAATAATCTTCCCTAAAAAAGGGAAACTTTGGATGCAAAACAAACTTTGTCTCGCACTGTTGAATTCAGAGTTGGTTTCTTTAAGAGTTGGTGGAACCTCTTTTAAGCTCCAGTGGAATCACTCCCTTCCTTATGAATGGATCCATTACCTGGATTTAACCATATGTTGTCTCCAACAATAGAATGGCTATGGACAAGTACAAAAGCCTTGCCCAGCTATCCTTACACAGCTTTGCATGTTTAACATGAAAAGATAAAAAGTGTTTATATGCATTTTACTAAAGAAGCTCCCTAAGAGTAAAACCCATTCCTGAATGTAAGAAACTTAAAAACATGTTTCATTTGAACACACTTGTCAATTTCTACATCTTTGCAGTCTATTCTAAGCATAATTTGACACAATGAGATTATTATATATGTGCATACCCATATTTAATGTTTCACACATTGCAGTCAAATAAGTATGGTTAAGTAATATTTGCATTCTATATGTTGAAGCTGCTGTGCAATTGTGATCACTAATCTAGTACTGCAGCAGAAAAAAATCTTTGGAGTTCTATGTTTTTAGCCTTTCCACCTTTAAATAACAGAAGCTTTCAAAATATATTCTAAGCAGAGGCACCATTCAACTGATATAAACTTATCACTTCTACTATTTAAAAGATGGGCTAAGATGACAAAAGAATTTCCTTCCTCAGATGGCTAATAAATTTTTAAAGCAGACACATTCCAGTGTCTAAAAGAGAAAAACTGGAATGATACACTATCGGGAAGAGTCTTCATTAATTCATCTGAATCTTAAGAGAATGTTATGTCTGTAGGGCTATCATATATTAATGACATATATGGGAAGCAGCATTTAAATTATTCAGGAACACTGGGAATGCAGAGCCAGCAGTTTTTGTAATTCTCAACTGCTGTACAAAAGAAACGAAGGAAGAAAGCAGCCTCTCTTTCATCTTCACTCTCTTTTTCTCCCATTTGTACAAGCATATATACACTCACACAAAGCTGGACAAAATCAGGTCTACGATCACTGAGCTGATGAAAACTAACAATTCCTTTTCAGTTGTTGCACACATAACGATGAACCCTTCTGTGCACATTTATCCTTTCGTTTACATAATCAGACACGCCTTCAAAGATATATATTCTAAATCTTTCAGGGCACTTTTGTCAAATTTAAATGCATAAACAAGTGGCTTCATCTAAAAACACTAAAGAGGCCAAAATGAAGCATACAGTAAACAGAATCCATACGTCTGTGTTTACAGACTAACAACAACGGTGCCAATGTGCAGAGCTGGCTTATTCTATTTATTGTTTTAGTTGACAGCTCTTGCTTGAGCACTCATCACCATGGCAACAGTGAGCACAACTCACAAAGCACCCAAACGAACTCAGAGCTAAATTAACTTATTGCATGTCACCAATGAGAAATGACTGTTCAGAGGTAATTTTCTGTACTAATATGTAATAGAGTTAACTCTCTAAATTGAATTAAATTAATTAAATGCCACTCCCAGTAAATCAGTTTCTATTACATCAATGTTAAAATGAATTAAATGTTTTATTAAAACCACTAATAATATTATGCTATTACTTCATTCATTCAAAATTCTGTGCAGTTTACTTCAAGATACATGCTTTATATTAAGCAGCAATATAACTAACAAATCATCAGCATTTGTTACAGCTTTGCTTATATCAAGTTATGATAGGACAGGAAAAACATGATTTCGGGGAAGTCATCCATTCTACACTATTGCTGACTTAAATGTAAACAGTTTCTAGAAGTATTACTCTTTGTAATTGGACCAAGGAGAATAAAAATCCTAATTTATGAAGCAGAACCCAAAATAAGGATACAAATAAAATAGGTATTAATGGTTTCATTTCTGAATGAACTATAGATATAAGCAAAAAAGTATTAGCCACTAAAATGTTTCATTTCAAGTTTCATAATAGCCCTCTAAACACCACAGACTGAACTCAAGAATCACTGGTATTTGGTTCAAATCAATCATAAAAAAGACATTCTGGATATTAAGAAGTATTCAGCAGCAACTGAAGGATCATAAACAATTAAGATTGTCCCAGAATCACAGAAAGATGCAAGATGTGGAAAAGATATGCAGGAAAAGCAACAATGCCCTAATATAGCTTATCATCCTGACAATGGGAAAAAAGAGCTGCCTATTGGAGCCTTCTTTATGAATAATCGAAAAGAAGAACACTTTGCAAACAGCAGAGGGAGCATTCAATATTCTTAGTCTGATCACTGTTTTTATGGATTGCTCAAAGGGAAAATGCAGTGAATCTTTTATTAAAAGTACAGAATAAGTAGATTCTAATCCTCTAGGTTTTTCTCTAAAAAAAAATCAATTTTTCCAAGTATGTTTTGAGGTCCGTTAATTCTTTAATTTTTATTACCTACCTGAATAGCTCTGTAAACCTGAAATTTCCCTCAAGCATAGAGATATCCTCTCCTTATTTTTCAATAGTTTTATTTTGGCTATAATTCTGCTGATAACACTGAGCAGGAATATTACCAGGAATGGTGAGAGGAAACATCAATTACAATGTTTTAAATGCCTGCATTTCGACAGTATTTTTTTCAAAACAAAAGTATTGAAATAGCTGAGAAAAAATGCTGCATCAGATGATTCAGGAAAAACACTTTTGTGATAATTATCATCTTATCATGGTTATTATCTATTAAATTTACAATATATGCTGCGGCACATCAAAATATTTTATATGACAATATAAAATTAAGTCTCTTAGCTCAGTTTGACATTTCAATTACTGATGATTTAACAGATATAGCCAGGTAAATTTATTTGCAACAGTATTTAACTAATTTTGCTTTGCCTTCTTCTGGAATGCTTTTTCAATTTCCCAGCCAGTACCCATGATATTCTCTGGAGAAGTCTTTTTTCTTCTTCTTCCATTTAATCATGTCCGTTTTTCCGAGACTGCCTGGAAAAGTCACTTCAGTTTTCTTGGCAAGGCTTTTCAGAGGTGGGAAAAAAGGGAAGAGTTGACCTATCCAAGTGCTAAATTGGATCAGCTTTCAAACTTAGACAAGGCCAACCAGGTGCTGCCATCTGCTGAGATTATGATGTTGGTAAAAAGCAAATAAATCAGTGCCAATGGAAGTGTAACATATAAAATGTCATGTCTAGCGACTGAAATTGATAAAATAAAAAATACAGTCACTGGTATTAAGATTGTCCTAGAAAATCAGGAAGGAATTGATACATACTAAAGTATAGAACCATCTGTTATTCCTCATGAAGATCATATTGCATAAAAGGTGCAATGGAAGTATATAATCTTTTTAGAAAAACTTCTGATATTATGACAATTAGCTGAGACCGCTGTTAAGAATAGCTTGAGACCATTAGTAACCAAAGATTTGATAGCCATACTTCAAATAAGATTTATCAATTCAATTTTTTATGGCTGCTCATCTCAACCGCGTCATTCTGTGAGGCGTACATTTCTTAAAACAATAAATGCAAACGATGCAAAAATAGGTAGATACAACAGCCAAGGTAATTATCCAATTTAATAGTAAAGCCAACAAATGGGGCCCTGAACAAATTCAGAATCCTGACAATAAGTTCTTATAAAACAATAGGTTCTAAACATTTAGAAGTTAAAATGTAACAAAAATAATAAACATGATAGAAAGAGATGGAGAGAGAAACAAAGAAAGGACAGGAAGCAGAAGGTCCTGGAGCTTTGGATGGAAAAACAAAGTAACAATCCTTGTAGGATTATGCCTACAGTAGGTAAAATATCTTCATGTCTTGGATTCAGGGTGATAATAAATTAAAGGAACCAGAAGCCTTTACTGGGTTTTTCCCCCCAGCCAGAGTTATACACTGATGAATAGCATGAATTTTTATGCTAAGTGAAGGAAAAAAGAAGGTTGGGAGGCAAACGATGAAGCAGAATCATCTTGGAAAATGGAGGACTATTACTGGATCCAGTTTACCACTGGGCAAAGAAAGGGCATGTTTGTTAAAGCCTGATTGGCCTGTGATTTTCACCAATTCCTCCCTCCTACTGAAGCCCCATGCATCATATCTGCGCTGTTGCTGGCATAGTACAAATTGGAAAAAAACAGGGGAGCAAGATTCAGGATCTAAGGTCTGAGCAATAGTTGACAAGGTTCATCAGATGATACAATCTGAATAGCACCAGACAGACAAACAGAAGTTGAACCCACGCTTGGATTCTCCAAGCAGCAAACAGGAGAATATGTCTTTTGGATTCATTCTTGAAGATGCATGGGGAAACCACAGCATGATGGTGCTGAAAGTAGCACAAGAGAAGAATTTAGATTACCTACATAATATTTGTTTCTCCGCTTCTCTCCAGATTAATCTAAATTTTTGCTGAGGACTTGGCAGTTAAATTACAAGCTATGTCCTTGGAAGCAGTCATGACCTTTGGATTTCAAAATAACTGATAGCTTAAAGCTTCAAACATGAGAAATGATTCCAAAAGTAGAATAAGTAAATGAGGCACTGAGGCCAAGCATTGGAGTAAGTGATGCATACAAACGTTATCAGAGGCATACAAAAAGCCCTGTTGAAAATAATTCCTTCTGTCTTATTTTGTAAGTTTTTGGCTACAGCAAAAAGAATCAATCAGATGAAGAAGCAAGTAAGGGGAAGTAAGCTACCTCACTGAACTGAAGAACTATCTGTTTCACAATAATTAAATGTAAAAGACATATACATCTCACAATTACATAAAAACAAACACAAGTAACCTGAGATAGAAGAAAAATGGTGAGGGGAGAGGAGATAAAAGAATGTGCTTAAATGTTGGATATTTTTCAAAATGCTACTGATGTGATAATACTTATAAGAGACTGGATGGAGCTCAGACAACTAATAGTGATATGCCACCCTTCCCCGCCACCTGTGGGTAGATAGGTATATGAGAGACAGTTTGGTGTAGTAATTAAGGGTTAACCAGAAAACCATGAGTTCTAGTCACACTTTAGGCATGAAGCCAATTTGATACATTGGGCCAGGGCCTTTCTCTCTCAGCCTAGGAAGGAGGCAATGGCAAACCACTTCCAAAAATCTTACAGAGAAAACTTCAGGGATTAGTCCAGGCAATTGTCAAGAATCAACATTGACTCAAAAACAAGGAAGCAAGCAAACAAACATGGTAAATTTAATTTAATTTAATTTAATTAGCACTTCTAGACCGCCCCCTCTCCCAAAAGGGACTCGGGGCGGTGTACAGTCCATATCAAAAACATCATACATAATAACAATTAAAAATTATTAAATGGATAAATACATAAATAAGAGGAGGATAAAATAGACAGAACTGTAATTGCTAAATAAATAATTTAAAATATACAAAGTTTAAAACCCCAGTGTCTTATAAAATTAAGTCCCCTAAAAAACCAGTAGGAAATATATATGCCAGGAGGTAGACGTTAAGAATTATGCCAGACCAGCCAGTCGGAACAGGTGAGTCTTCAGTTTCTGCCGGAAGGAGCGGAAGTCAGTGGTGGTTCTAATGTCGGGGGGGAGGTCATTCCAGAGGGTTGGGCCCATCACAGAGAAGGCCCTACTCCTTGGTGTCGCCCGTTGGCATTGCCTAGTGGACAGCACCAGGAGAAGCCCCTCCCTGTGAGAGCGAATTGGCCGCAGGGATGTATGTGGGAGGATGCGATCTCGCAGGTAACTAGACCCTATGCCATGGAGCGCTTTAAAGATGGTGGTCAAAACCTTGAAACGCACCCGAAAGACCACAGGTAGCCAGTGCAGCTCGCGCAGGAGCGGTGTTACGTGGGAGTACCTAGTACTCCCCATGACTGCCCGCGCGGCTGCGTTCTGGACTAGCTGCAGTCTTCGTGCGCGTCCCAAGGGAAGCCCCATGTAGAGAGCATTACAGTAGTCCAGGCGAGACGTCACCAGTGCATGAGTGACCGTGCGTAGGGCATCCCGGTCCAGAAGGGGGCGCAATTGGCGCACCAGGCGAACCTGGTGGAACGCCCCCCTAGCCACGGCTGCCACATGGTCGTCCATTGACAGCCGGACATCAAGGAGGACGCCCAAATTGCGTGCCCGTTCCACAGGGGGCAGTTGTTCGCCCCCTATGGCCAGCGTTGGAGTCAGCTGACTGAACCGAGGTGCCGGTAGCCACAGCCACTCAGTCTTGGAGGGGTTGAGTTTGAGTCTGTTGTCCCCCATCCAGACCCCGACGGCTTCCAAACACCGGGACATCACTTCGACAGCCTCGCTGGGGTGATTTGGGGTTGAAACGTACAGCTGAGTATCATCAGCGTACAGATGGTATTCAACCCCAAAACCACGGATGATCTCTCCCAGCGGCTTCACATGTGTTGAACAGGAGGGGCGAGAGGACCGACCCCTGTGGCACCCCACAAGTGAGTGACCTCAGGGTCGACCTCTGCCCCCCCGTCAACACACATTGCGACCGGTCGGAGAGGTAGGAGCCAAACCACCGTAAAACGGTGCCTCCGACTCCCATCCCCTCCAGCCGGCACAATAGGATACCATGGTCGATGGTATCAAAAGCCGCTGAGAGGTCTAATAGGACCAGGATAGAGGAACAACCTCTATCTCTGGCCCTCCAGAGATCATCAACCAGTGCGACCAAGGCTGTCTCTGTGCTGTGCCCGGGTCGGAAGCCGGACTGGCGTGGGTGTAGATATTCGGATTCGTCAAGGTGTCGTGGAAATTGCTGTGCCACCACATTCTCAACAGCCTTCGCTAAAAAGGGAAGGTTGGAGACTGGACGATAATTAGCCAGCTCCATTGGGTCCAGTGAAGGCCTCTTGAGCAAGGGCCTCACCACCGCCTCTTTCAAGGCAGTTGGTAGGAAGCCCTCACCCAATGAGGCGTTCACCAGGCCCAGAAGCCAGCCTCGTGTCACCTCCCAGGATGCCAGTACCAGCCAGGAGGGACACGGGTCCATTGAACATGTGGTGGGTCGCAGCCGTCCATGCAACCTGTCCAAATCCTCGGGGGCAACAGAGTCAAACTCCTCCCAGAATGGTCTCACAAGACTCACTGTTGACGGCTCGTCCGGCCCACTGGAGGGGGCCCATCCGCTCCGGATCTGAGCGACTTTGTCCTGCAGATATTCCCCAAACTCCTCTGCTCTACCCTGCAAGGGTGCCCCCCGCGTCCCCTGTGACAGGAGAGAGCGGGTCACCCTAAACAGGGCAGCAGGGCGGTTATCCGTGGACGCAATAAGAGCGGCACAATGTCTATGTTTGGCCGCTCTCAATGCCACAAGGTAGGTCCGTAAATAGGCTCTTACCTGTGTTCGATTAGACTCGGAGCGTGAGGATCTCCACCTGCTCTCTAGACGTCTCCTATGGCGCTTCATCACCCTTAGCTCCTCGGTATACCAAGGAGCTCGGGTGGATCGCTGCCGCAGGAGAGGTCACAAAGGCGCAACCCGGTCCAAGGCCCCAGCCACCGCCGTATTCCAGGCGGCCACTAGGTCCTCCGACCGAGCGCGGGTCAGGGCTACAGGTAGTGGCCCAAGTTCCGTCTGGAACCTATCCAGTTCCATCAGGTGCTTGGGGCGGTACCAGCTTGGAGAGGCTGGCTCCGCCTCCTCGCGGTGGGGGGTAGCGGAAGGGAAGTCGAGCCGGAGACATGAGTGATCTGACCATGACAGGGGAGTAATGACTAAGTCCCCTATTCCCAGATCACTCGTCCACTGTTCAGATACAAAAATAAGGTCCAGTGTGTGACCGCCCTCGTGTGTGGGGCCCTGAATTAATTGGGTCAGGCCCATGGCTGTCATGGAAGCCATGAACTCCCGAGCCACCTCAGATGCTGCTCCCGTCGACGGCAGGTTGAAGTCCCCCATGACCAAAAGCCTGGGGATCTCAACCGCCGTCTCTGAGATCAGCTCGAGGAGCTCGGGCAGGGCCGCTGATGTATAGCGAGGAGCCAAGTATACAATCAGCAGGCCCAACTGCCTCCCTGGGCCCCATAGATATGGCACATCTGTTTTTAGTCGAATTAGGAGCAACAAATCTGCACGATTCAATTGAAATCTTTATTATAGCCTTTGGTCCAGAAAGCAGATATTAGATATCGGTATTAGAAAATAGATATTAATTAATGAATGATATTTCAGAAGAAGCCCAGTAAGCCAATGATGGACAAATGCAAATCTGCTGAAATATATTTTACTGCTAAGCTAATTTAGGAAGTGCAAAACAGGCTGTGGGACATGAATAGTTAGTTTGTCTTCCAAGTAAAGGCAATGACAAAGGGGCTGCCATTTATTTCACCATCTCATGATATAGGGCTAACCTGCCCTGAATATGACCTTTCAATATTCAAAGCAGATAGATTTCAAGAAGTCCACAAACAGCAAGAATGAAGAATTAGATTTGTAGCTGTATTAATTGTATTCCTTCAATGAACAGTTCCACTATTTTAGAGGAAAGTTAAACAGAACTCAATGGATTTACTTTTCAGTAGACATATATAGAATGATATTTTTATTATAGGGTTTCTGCATGTTTTGTGGGCTTCTTCAAGCCTAAACACACTGGATTTTCCCCTATGCTGAATACTCCCTCTTGGTTTTACCTTTTGATTTATCTACAGTCCCATCAACACTCAACAATGGGATTTATTGTTAAAGACAGTAATGCTGATTTCTGAATTTAAAATCAATCAGGAAGTACTACAATGCTATCTGTGATATATGATATGCCCATCTTCAGACTTTGGTTAATACATTCTAGCTCCACACCAAAAATAATATTTTAAAACTAATTAAGATCCAGAAGAAAGTGATCAGTAAAGAAGGAGGGGGGAAAAGCAAAAAAGTGAATGAAGAAATTATATAGCAATTTTAGATTATCAGATTAGGAAAAACAACAGGAATATTTTAGCAAAAGCACATATCTAACTTAAGTAATTGCACGAAGATAGCATGTCCTTGACTTATGCCCACAATTGAGCTCAAAATTTCTTTTGAGATTTACTCTATTTTACAATCTTTCTTGGCATAGCTGTTAAGAGAATTACTGCAGTTGTTAATAGCATGGTTATTAAGTGACTCTGGTGTCCCCATTGACTTTGCTTGTCAGAAGGCCACAAAAGATGATCACATTACTCCAGGACAGTGCAACTGTCATAAATACATGCCAGTGTTGATCATGTGACCATGGGAATGCTGCAACAGTCATAAGTGTGCAAAATGGTTGTAAGTTATTAATATCAGTGCCATTGTAAGTTCCCAAAAATCAATTAAACAAATGGTTGTAAATCAGGGTCTACCTGTGGTTATCAGTTTAGATGATTATAAACAAAGGTTAAAAAGTTTGATAGACATTAAATATGTCAAAAGCTATTAGTAGAAAAATCTATGAATTTAGCCTCATGTTGAAGGGCCTGGAATTACCAGAAATGTGTTTTAATCTTCAAGGAATGGCTGTTACCTTCATGGTCTTTTTGCAAGCTTTTAAGCACTGTTTGACTGGCCAAATGATATTATGTCAAATGTAATCTTTATTAAAGTAGTCAGATTACAGACACAGAGGCCTCTGCCTCTTTCCCCAAAAAGATTTAGCTCTAAAAACATAACACATATTTTTATTTGGTGGTTTGTTCATGCTATCATGAATGTAAATGCATCACTGTAAGCCAATGATGGCGAACCTTTTCAGCACCGAGTGCCCAAATTGAAAAGCGTGTGCGTGCCGGAGCCCCAGAAATCTGAAGACCACCTGGTCTTCTGGTTTCCGGCGCACGCTGGCCATCTGGTTTCCGGCGCATGCATGTACAGCAGCTAGCTGGTCTTCACGTGTGCTGGAGGCCTGGAAACCCAAAGACCAGGTGGCCAGCGTGCGCATGCCAGCTGGTCTTCGGGTTTCTGGGCCTCCGGCACACGCAAAGATCAGCTGGCCCAGAAGACTAACTGGCGATGACACACGTGCCCACAGAGAAGGCTCTACGTGCCACCTCTGGTACGTGTGCTATAGGTTCGCCATCATGGCTGTAAACTGTCCCCCTCTTGTTTTCAGTTTAATTTATTTATTCAAATGAACAGTGGTGTTCGGCCTTTAATGAATACTTACAAATGATGTCTATTAGTTGTTTTAGAACAAAATAATAGGAAAAATCCCAGTTTAACAACTCTATTGTCCATGAACTTTGTCACAAGGAAAGGAAGGGGGAATTTTAGCACATTAACAGTACGTTAATACATACATTTGGCACACAAGGTCTACTTGCTCCAAATGAATTCATGTTCCCTTCATTTTCTGAAAATTCCTGTTTATCTTTTCAGTTTGGTGTAGTATTGCTTAGTCCTAATCACAACTGGAATTTCTGATATGAAGTAATGCTGTTTATGCCATATAAATGTTACATTATTCATTTTTACAAGATTATGTAAAGTGCAGATCATATAGAATATCCATATAGGACATAGAATTTGCTATTCTACCTTTTATAAAAACAGATGTGGGGACTAGGTGTGTATGTAAGAATCATGGGAAATGTTTCTTTACATTTATGTTAAAGTAATATGTAAACAGTCATGAAACTTTAAATTTTAAAAACAAGCTTATTTTCTGCTCAGTTTCCAATTTTGCTTTTTGGACATGGCGTTTTAAGTCACAGCATCTCAGCTATAGTGGTATGGATGAAGGATGAAGCAAATTTATCTAAATCCAGTTCAGACCTTCCTATGTGATAGTCTATCATTCTGATTGACAATCTGTGTCACAAATTAAACTTGGGAAGCTCTCCACACAGTTGACAGAAAACCCAATTTTCTTGATTTATTTGCAGTAGCAATGTTTATCTCAATCCAAAGGCAACGGAACATGAAGGAAAAGGAATCTGCTTATTATGCCTAAACTAGATCTATGTCTCTGGGCTATGACAGGGCTAGAAATACTCTTAGGCAACTTATTTAGCACGAAGAACAACCAAATGGATTAGACAGTAAGTCAAAATTTCAAAACCCAGAGTTTTAAATAATAATTATTATTTCTAAATAACAAGAATCAGCCTATTACCTTGCTATTTAAATTGGGCCCAAATACTAGAAAAATTTCCCGGACAATGCTTGAATGCTTTACCATCTGCTTTTTAGATGTAGTTTTAATACTGTAGTGACCTTTTTAATGAATGCAATTTCTCTCTGTTGGTTCTAGAACTACTGAAATGAATGAGCTTATTAACCATTGTTATTTTTAAGAGTTACATGAAATGACTTGGTTTTACATTTTACTGTCTCTTTTTTGGACATGAAAATGATAGTTATGTTCTTTTCCTGTTGTTACATAAGTAAGGTAGTAAAGCAATAATAAAAAACCAACAGAAATTATTGCAATTTTGCTATCGTCTAAATTGGATATGTATTCTGTGTCCATACTTCATACAGTTTAAGTATTGTATTGTTAGGATGGAACTGCTATAAAGTTACCAACTTGCTTATGAACTCAATTAAAATCATTTGCAGCCTCTCTGTAATCACAAAATTGAATAATACTATTAAACATGCTCTTGTCATATTATCATATATACTGTATTGTGTTCTTGCTATAATAGTCATGAAAACAATTTAAATCAATATTTATATATATTTATATATTCAATTACCTTTGGTTTTTTGTTCAGCAGCCTGAAAAACAAAAACAACAAAATGATCAGTTAGTAGCCAGTTTTTTTATTGAAGACAACTGGGGGGGGGGGGGGGGAAATAACATATAGCCTTAACAATTAGTCACAGCTAACACGATCACCATGTTAATATGGTCTGGCAGGAACAAAGATCAGCAGAAGAAGCCCTGAAGATGGTTTATTTTAATGTCAGCTCCTATGATAGATGATAGATAGATGATAGATAGATAGATAGATAGATAGATAGATAGATAGATAGATAGATAGATGATAGATAGATAGATTAGTGTCATAGATTACTGTCAGTGGCTTTTGAACCCTTGTAATATGTAGAAATGGGAAAGTGTCATGAGGACAAGCAAAATTTAATGTTGTTGACTCTTGACTCTCTAGCTTAGTGGTACACAAGCTTGCATTTTTCAGAAACCTTTGAGTGTAAACTTCACAAACCCAAGAATTAGGCAATTAAAAAACATCAGGTTGCATACCTTTCTTCCACCATATATATTTTATTCATAACTTCATTTAAAAAGCATAGGTTCAAAACATTTTTGTTATAAATAATGAAAGCAACGCAGTAAACATGAGGTAATTTATACTGGCTCTAATTTATAGTGATCAAAGTAACTTTGCGTTGCCACCAGAAAATATTGAATATACAGTATGTATGCTAAAGTGACATATTATGAAATACGACACTTTACTATATTTACATTGAACTCTTCAAATTAATCACACATATATTTGAATAATTATACAAATTAAGTTATAAAAAGAATGTAGACTGTCAATGATTTAATTAGTCTGGGTAATGAAATATGTACATTAGTGGGTATAAACGTGTGTATATGTGTATACCTACAAAGTATAGTTTACAACCATTTTAAGGCAACACAGAAAGGATATAACTACTTAAGTATCTCATGAATATTTGAGTCAATAAGTGATATTATTAATATTATAATGAGCATGATTCAGATAGTTTTAAATACACAAAGAACTTGAATGTATTCAGAGTTCTGGATTCCCTCTACTGCTTCAAACATCTCAAAATCATTATTACTGTAAATAGAACGCAGAACAATATTCTAAGAGAAGTCTGATGCCTTCTCTCTACCTGTCTTAAACTATTACATTTAAGGCTGTTTTAGATGTTCGTTTTTATCATGCATTCTGAGGTAGGATCTGTTGTTAATCAACCAACCTCCACTGTGCTGTTCCCCCATTGGGCCACAAGCTACCTGGCACAGCGAGGTCTTTAGGCACTTACGAAAGGATAGGAGGGTTGGGCAACCTCATATCAGGGGGACAAGATGTTCCATAGGGCAGAAGCAGCAGCAGAGAAGGCCCTCATCCTAGACCCCCCAGCTGGAATCATCGAGTTGACAGGACCCACAGCAGCCTCCTCTGCTGGCATGAGTGGGATGGGCCAATCCCAGTGGGGTGAGACAGTCCCATCCTTCAAAATGAAGGAAGGGTCTTGGTAAAATCTTTGCAGCATGTTAAATAATGGAACAAAGCTTGTTATTATAAAGAGCAATATTTTTAAAAGAGTAAGAAATTATTAATCCTTGCTTTTAATGAAAAGCAATCACTATAAAATTTTTAAGTTATTGCCATGGTCCCCTCAGACAAATCTTCTTTAGAAAGGGGAGAGAGGGAGAGAGAATGAATATGAACTGAGAAAAAATGCCTCTCAAATTGATCAAGTAGTGTTCATGTCCAGCTCTGAGATGCTGATGGACTCATTCCGAAGTGCTCCTGACGATTCAATTATTTAACTCTGATCCCAACATAGACACACAGAATTCAAGCTTGCAAGAATGTCAATGTCAATTCAATTCAATCCTAAATGACAAATAAAGGAAGGAGTGCAGGGGCGCTTGGTAAAGTACATTGGGAATAAGAATCTACTTGGCAATAAAGATCTACTCAACAATAGGTGATCAGATTTAAGTAGCTGATTTCTTCAACTAGCTTTAATCAGCCAAACTGGAATGTGAATGAAGTTCAAGTTTTTCTAATATTAAAAATTTTTCTGAGATCAGTCAAATATCAAAATATATTTATGATAGTTTAATTTTTAGACTTGGCTTGAAGTACAACTTTCTGAAAAGCCTAATCTCTGACTTGATCTGACAATTTTACCATTAACACTACATCTTGTTGACTTAAATCCTGAACTAGACAGAAACCACGCTATTGTCTGTAGTAAGTATTATTTGACTCTTGATTGCATGACTCCAATTCTTATCCATATTGTATGAACCTGGAAATGGGATTGACATTTTTTAAAATATTAGCAGATTTCTAACCAGACATTTTATAGAAAATTATGGTTTCCAGTCCTCAAATCAAAATATAGTAGTGCCTTTATCAAAATATTATAAAAATTGGAAATGATAAAACCTGAATTTCTAAGTTAGGAAAGCAATATCATCTTTGGTCAGTATATTGTTCTGAAAAAATGTATTTCCTGAAAATAATATTTGTTAATAAATAAAATCTATTAATTACAGAATTTTATGAAATACTAGAAGCCACATAACCCCTAAGTGTTCAAAGACTTTTGTTATGTTTCTGAAATATATAATTCACCTGGGAATTACTTCAAATGGTAATGTTTAGCTACTTTTCATAGACTACTTAAACTGTGCTTTAAGAAAAACATTTGATCAGGCCAGTAGGAAATGTGCTCGTAGTAGAAAATTGTAGCTTGAAGCAGTGAAAATAAAAACAAATTTATGCATAATGTTTGGTACTTTTTATAAATGATGAAACCTAAGTAGACTATATTTCTCAACATAAGAATTTTTTTCCAACTTACACTAATGAAATTAAATTATATAAGATCTTAACAAACCTTTTTCTGAGCACCTTCCTTCTTTTTCTTTTCTTCCTGCTTTTTCTTTTTCTTTTCTTCCATCAAATGTTCCTCTTCTTGTGTTTGTTCTTTTTCCCTATTTATAAAAAAGAATAGAACCTCTTTTAGACAATTATATAAATCAGGGAAGTCTGAATTACAGTAGACACTAAAATTATTTGCCACCACCTATTTAAATTACTTCCATCACAGAATTTAAATCAATATCAATTTAAATTAATAATCATATATGAGATACCTCTTACATATTACACTGCTGCAATTTATTTTACTTGTAGTTACTAACTGAACACTAACAAAACATTATAAAACCAGGTCTAATTACACCAGTGTGTTTAAAAAACAAAGTTATAAACCAGAATTGCTTCTGTGGCTCTCAAAATTAATGTAGCTCTAAATGTACCTCCAACGTATCTCTAAAACAATTAGAAGAAATCAAAAGAGCTATGAGCAATTCACTGGTTCTAAGTACTGCAAAAAGACTATGTCCAACTCCGCTTTCAAAACATTGTATTTAACTTTAATTTTTATGTAAAATCTCTGGGCAGGAAGAGACTAATGGAACTGATTTACAGATTAATGTCTAATATAGAAAACCAAAAGGTTAGGAGCTTTTTGATCATTTTCTTTTGGGAGGTTGAAATAAATATTCTTTGCCTGTAAACATTATTTACTTTTCCCCAAATTAAAAAAAAAACAAGTGTAATTTTTACAGACCTCTTGCCAATGCATATCAATTACATGTTCTGTAGCTTTATTATTATTTTATTTAGTATATGGCTGCATTTTTCTTATACCTTGTCTACAAAACAGAAAAAAAAACTGATTAACGAACTTTTCTTCCTATTTACTAAAGACTTCCTTGAAAGTATCTCCTTCAATGCTCACTTAAAAATAAATCAGTTTGATCATCAAATTATATATATATATATATATATATATATATATATATATATATATATATATATATATATATATATATATATATATATATATATATATATATATACATACATACATACATACATACATACATACATACATACATACATATATATATATATATATATATATATATATTTAAAAAGCGACAATTATTCAAAAATCCCTAACCTGCATCCAATAGTATAATTTAATTTGGACAAAATTAAAGGTTCAGGTTTACTGTTTGGGTCTGATTCTTGTTTTGCATATACCATAAAAGCCTAAGTTAAAAAATATGAAACAAAAACCATTTTAAATTGAGATGGGTTGGAAGTCAGAAATCTTGACAAAAATCATAAGCGGATTCCAGTGTGCCGGAAATGTAAATCTTACAGGAAGTGTAAATAAAATAAAAAACAGACTGTCTATTGTAATTAGAAAAGGCTAATTTCAAAAGTACAAAAAAAAGTGGCTGTAGGAAGGATGTGGATTGGAAAATAATTTTAAGAACTAGCAACAATTCATGCTTTATTGTAAACTCTATCCAACACAGTACTATCATTCCTTTGAGAGACTATCATCTGCCAGAGGATTGGATTCTTTGTTCCCCTCTTGCCAGACACTTCCCAAACCTTCTTTGTAAGTTAGTCCCTTGCACAGTCAATTTGCATAATGAAGCATAGAGATTTTAATAACCATTTTAACCATTTTTATTGCATTATAACACACATGTGTTTGAAAATAGGCAAGAATTTTATTACCCCCCCCCCCAAAAAAAAAAACACCAACTTATAAACTAACATTGGCAGAAAGATATTTTCTAGCAGCAATGATCCCCCAGTCTGTATTATACTACACCAAAACAGAATTCAGGGATACCTTAGGTATCTTATAGGAAATAAATGCATTTGTATTTTCAGATTGGATGCAAAAAGGATACATACTGACAAATTAATTCATAACTTATATTCTAGCTAATTTAAATAACATAATTTTGATTTAATAATTGTATTTGGATTAAGCTAAACCTTAAAAGTATGCAGAATTATAAAAAAAATTCTGCAGAGCATATTGCTAAGCTGCTTTTCAATAGACACTGCTACAGCTCATTTCTCAACTTTTTCCTGGCTGATAACAACAAAACTCTCTGTCTCATGGGCATTGTGCTAGAGTTAGTACATTGGCAAAATTGAGAAAATAGGCAGTCTATCATTCTTCTGCCAATTTCACTCAGTGTCAAATATCCAGGGCACAAAATTCTGACCTGTTGTGATAGCAGATGAAACTTTTGACCCAGTACCACAGCTCTGAGCAACCAAAATCAATAAACTGTGAATTATGCTGTTATACTGACAGCAGCCATGAACTTAACTATAAATAGGGATTTTAAAAAATGTTCAAAACTCCATTATCTTTTTATTCAATTACAGCTTGATTTTTCAAAGGGGAACACGAACAGAATACAAGGAAATATCCAGTATAATATGAAACACATTTCTTGTTAAAGATTGCATAACTAAAAATTTTAGATGCACTTAGTTTTATTTATAAGAAGGTGTATAATACACAGTTTTTAAAGTATTAATACAATTGAACTTAAGAGAGTTTGGAAGTAAATGGCTAACTCCCTTTAACTTCAAGTGATAGTTTATCAATTCATATATACTATTTATGTGTTATCCAAAACTTTCTAGAACTAAGATTTTGGAAAGAGTCTAGCTTCCCCCAAGAGGGCAAAATAAAAAGAAACATTACAGTAACCAATTCTTTTCATCTTGATATATCTTTAAATGGCTGCTCCACAAGACCAGGTTGTCACTAAAAGAGATAAGTGACATGGTCACTTTGAGAACTGATAGGATACATCACTTGATTCTACAAGGTGGCCAAACCAAGAACAATCAGTGACTGGAATGGAAAGAATTTGACCACTGGTACAGTTTACAACAGCAATTGGGACTGGGATTATGATTGCTAAGCAATGTGGACATAAAGTGTGACATCACGTGACAGCATGACTTAGTGACAACAATCCTGGCAATTGTTGGCATTACTAGGTAGATCAAATAGGAAATACAACCAGAAGAACTAATTCTACTTCACTGTAAAGCTAAATTAAATTAACATATTAACAAAACTTTGCAAGTCTGAAAGCACAATTCCCCCGCTGTCTTCCTTAATAACACATCTGTCCTCACTGATGGACTGAGTCAAAAGCTGGATCTGCCTAGCAACAGGGGTGTGGCTTAACAACATCATCAGACTTAGTCCTATCAGAGCGAGTGGATGATGTCAACCCAGTCTTAGTCTGGATGCTACCTCCACCACTATGGAGAAGAGCTAATTCTACTTCATTGTAAAGTTAAATTAAATTAACAAATTAACAAAATTTTGCAAGTCTGAAAGCACAACTCCCCTGCTGTCTTCCTTATAGCCGGAGAAACTACAGAGTTTTTTCTGAGCCTCTTGTCCTGCCCACTATCGAGTTGAGGGCTACACTGTCTCATATCTAATCATTCTCTAGGCTGTGTTTCTTGGCCTATTCTCCCATGACAGAGATCTCATCACCGGTTGGGAGACCGCGGTCGTTGGGTACGGCCGGTCATATGTCCCAACCCCCGCAATCTAGGTGGTCAGGACCTACAGAGCCAGGGCCTGAGGCTGATGCTATGCAATGCCAGGTCCGTTGTCAACAAAACCCCCCTCATTAACGACTTGGTGTCGGAGGGGGAGCCGGACCTGGCAGGAAATACGGAGACCTGGCTGGGCCACGAGGGAGGTCTCCCTCTCGTGGAAATGTGCCCGCCAGGTTACCGCGCATTTCATCAATCACGGGCACTAGGCAGGGGTGGTGGGGTAGCGGTCATTGTGAGGGAAGGTCTTGAGCCGAGACAGACCACTGTGCAACAGATAGCCGGTTGTGAGTCCCTGTGCGTGAAGTGGGGCCCAGGGAAGCAGTTGGGCTTGCTGATTGTATACCTGGCTCCTCACTATGCATCAGCAGCCCTGCCCGAGCTCCTTGGGGTGATCGCCGAGATGGTAGTTGAAACCCCCAGACTGTTGGTCATGGGTGACTTTAACTTGCCATCGGTAGGGGAGACATCCGAAGTAGCTCGGGAGTTCATGGCTTCCATGACAGCCATGGACCTGACCCAAATAATTCAGGGCCCCAGACATGAGGGGGGATACACACTGGATCTTATTTTTGTCTCTGGCCAATGGAGGAGTGATCTGGGAGTAGGGGATTTAGCTATCACCCCCATCATGGTCTGATCACTCACTGCTCCGGCTCGACTTTCCAGCTGCTACTCCCCACCGCGGGGAGGCGGAACCGGATTGTCCAAGATGGTTCCGCCCCAGGCGCCTGAGGGAACCTGACAGGTTCCAGACGGAGCTCGGTCCATTTCCTGTAGCCCTGACCCACACCCGGTTGGAGGACCTAGTGGCTGCATGGAACAGTGCGGCCACTGGGGCCTTGGACCGGGCGGCGCCTTTGTGGCCTCTCTTGCGGCAGCGAACCACCCAGGCCCCTTGGTTCACCGAGGAGCTGAGGGTGATGAAGCGCCACAAGTGACGCCTAGAGAGCAGATGGAGATCGTCACGCTCTGAATCTGACCGAACTCAGGTGAGAGCCCATTTATGGACTTACCTTGTGGCGTTAAGAGTGGCCAAGCGTCAGTATTGTGTCACTCTTATTGCGTCCACAGATAACCGCCCTGCCGCCCTGTTTGGGGTGACCCGCTCCCTCCTCCAACAGAGGCTGCGGGAAGCCCCTCTGCAGGGCAGAGCAGAGGAATTTGGGGAGTATCTGCAGGACAAAATCACTCAGATTCGAAGCGAGTTGGTCCCTGCTAGTGGTCTGGAAGGGATGTCAGAGGCGGGTCGTGAGGTTCCATTCTGGGAGGAGTTTGACTCTGTTACTTCCAATGATATGGACAGGCTGCGTAGGCGACTGCGAGCCACCACATGTTTATTGGACCCGTGTCCCTCCTGGCTTGTACTGGCATCCTGGGAGGTCACACGAGGCTGGCTCCAGGAGTTAGTCAATGCTTCTTTGAGTGAAGGGTTCCTGCCGGCCGCCTGAAAGAGGCGGTGGTGAGGCCCCTCCTCAAGAAGCCTTCCCTGGACCCAGCTTTATTAGCCAACTACCGTCCCGTCTCCAACCTTTGCTTTCTGGCGAAGGTTGTAGAGAGTGTGGTGGCACAACAGTTTCCACGCCACCTGGAGGAAACTGATTATCTGGACCCGTGCCAGTCCGGTTTCCGGCCCGGCCACAGCATGGAGACGGCATTGGTCGCGTTGGTGGACGATCTCTGGAGGGCCTTAGATGGGGGCTGCTCCTCCATCCTGGTCCTATTAGACCTCTTGGCGGCTTTCGATACCATCGACCATGGTATCTTATTGCATCGATTGGAGGGGTTCGGGGTGAGGGGCACCGTTTTGCAGTGGTTCTCCTCCTACCTCTCTGGCCGAGCGCAATTTGTATTGGCAGGGGAGCAGAGGTCAACCTCAAGGCCGCTCTCTTGTGGGGTGCCACAAGGGTCGGTCCTCTCGCCTCTCCTGTTCAATATGAAGCCGCTGGCCGAGATCATTCGTGGGTTTGGGGTAGATTACCATCTGTACGCGGATGACACCAAGCTGTACATCTCTACCCCAAACCACCCCAACGATGCTATCAAAGTGATGTCCCGGTGTCTGGAAGCCGTACTGATCTGGATGGGAAGTAACAGACTCAAGCTCAACCCATCCAAGAATGAGTGGCTGTGGCTACCGGCGCCCCGGTTCAACCAGCTTACCCCATCACTGGCCATTGGGGGCGAACGTCTGGCCCCTGTAGATCGGGTATGCAATTTGGGCGTCCTTCTGCATACCCGGCTGTCCATGGATGACCATGTGACAGCCGTGGCCAGGGGGGCGTTCCACCAGGTCCGCCTGGTGCGCCAATTGCGTCCCCTATTGGACCGGAGCGCCCTTCGCACAGTCACTCATGCGCTTGTGACGTCCCGGCTAGACTACTGCAACACTCTCTACATGGGGCTCCCCTTGGGATGCACCCGAAGGCTGCAGCTGGTTCAGAATGCGGCCGCGCGGGCAATTTCGGGAATCTTTAGCTACTCAGGAGTCGGGAGTCGCTAGGTACTCCCACGTAACACCTCTCCTGCGCGGGCTACACTGGCTGCCTGTGGCTTTTCGGGTGCGTTTCAAGGTGTTGACCATCATCTTCAAGGCGCTCCATGGCACAGGACCTAGTTATTTGCGGGATCGTATCCTGCCCCATACATCCCTTCGGCCAATTCGCTCACACAGAGAGGGACTCCTCCGGGTGCTGTCCACTAGGCTGTGCCAGCGGGCGACGCCTAGGGGAAGGGCCTTCTCTGTGATGGGCCCAACCCTCTGGAATGACCTTCCCCCTGACATTAGAATGACTACGGACCTCCGCTCCTTCCGTCAGAAACTCAAAACCCACCTGTTTCAGCTAGCCGGCCCGGCCTAATTCCAGCTTTCCCACCTCAGTTTTATTTTCAAATTTTTATGATTGGTTTTATGGTCTAAGTTTTTAATTTTTTATAAATTCGTACAGGGGCTATTTAATCTAATTTTAGCTATGTGTACTATTATTTGTATGGTTTTTTAAATTTATACCTGTACACCGCCCCGAGTCCCTTCGGGGAGAGGGGGCGGTCTAGAAATCTAATTAAATAAATAAATAATGGTCCATTATTCTCTCCTTCAGTTTTTTCCCTCCTCCAAGTTTTCATGAGAAACTGGGTTATGAAAGGTAACTGTGTTGCTTCCCTTTTTTGCAAGTAGCGCCTCAAGATCACACAAGATGACCTATAAATCATCTGAGCCTATAAAGGTGGTAGTCACCCGTCTATTGGAAATCTGTTGGTCTCCCCACTTCATGACCTGCCTGTTTGATATGGAAAGAGCTGGTTCATTTTCTATATCCCCTACTTGTTTTCTTATTATCACCAAGGCAGCCCTACCCACTGAATTCCTCCTGTTCATCTTGGACAGCACTTAACTCCTGTAAGGCTACTAGATGTCAGAACTACTAGTAGTAGTTTGTTAGGGTACTGATCATGGTAAGTAACGTGGGTGCTGCAAGGAAATCAGAAAAACTGCAGGATGTCTTGGAGCCTGGTGTAGGTTGTGTGCAAATACAGGAGGGCCAGGGGGTGAAGAAAATGGCAGGGTGCAAATGCAGAAAGGTCAGGAGAACTGAATAGAGTGACTTGTGACCTTCTCCGGCAACTTACCACAAACAAAGTAAATGAGTTGCAAATGGTGATCACATGACTGAGGGATGCTTCCAACTGGCATAAGTGTGAACTGGTTGCCAGGTACCCAAATTATGATTACATGACTATAGAGGTGCTACAAGAGTTAGATTTTTTAAGTATGTTCATAAGCACCACTCGTACATCTCTATCACAACTTCAAATGGTCACTGAACAAGTGGTCAGACAAGGACTATCTGTAAAATGCTACTTCCTATGGCATAAATGGGTCCAAAAAAATAATCAGGGTAAGTGACATCTGACATGTGATAAGTGACATCTGACTCAAGTTGGAAAGCATAGCTTCAAAAAATTTGGATGTGACATGGTAAATATCAATTATAGGTTCTAATCAATTAGAATATATTGATCGAATGTCTAAATATAGATATGGAGAAATAGAGCACAGAATGCTAAAAAATATGGAATTTCTTTTAAAATAAAAGATCAGCTTTGCTCTTTACAAAAAATAAAGGATGCTAACATAATTCTAAGTAAACACAAAAGAGTTTGTACATTTTTCTATTTTTTTCTACAAATGTAACAAAATATTCCCCCCTGTGTGAGAGGGGGGTGGTGGAGAGGGAGAGAAAGAGATGAATAACCATATCATGACATGGAAAGAAATATGACCCAAGTACTCTTTGCAGCACTACAGAGTTTGAGTTATTTGTCGGTTTAATATCCCACCATTATCTGTAAAGTCAAGGAAGCTGTACACAATACTCCCTCCACAGTTTTCCACACAACAATTATCCTTAGATGGTTGGTTGAGGAATATGATTGTTCCAAGAACATTGGGAGATAAAGAAAAGTTAGTTTTTAAAAGGACAGGCCAAGGCCGGCAGCCACTAATAAGCCATAATAACGTACTCAAGTGAACTGAGCCTTTTCTCTGATATGATTCACCTGTATAGTGTGATTGGTAGGAAGAGCACCATGGAAAAGCATCAAGCAAAATGCAATCTACTTTTCTCTGCTGCAGAAAATGTGTGTGTGATTAATTCCACCTGCCTTAAATCATCTGGTAGCATGGAATCTCCTGAAGCCTCCCTGGTCATAGTTGTTTTTGAAGATTTTTGCTCAGTTTCAGTTTCTTGCAAAAGTGATTGAGGAAGGAATTAGCATATCAAACCCTGCAATTACATAAGCAACTGAGGGAGTAGTAAGGAGGCAAAAACTTTATGCCTTTGAAGTTTAAGAAACTTTTCCACAGAGGCTTGATGAATATATGTAGAATGTTTTCTTACGTTATTCTTACCCTTACATAGATACATATGCATTTACAAAATAGGATTGGTTATTTTTGCCAGTCAAGGGAATTTTTATGGATTAGATTATCCATTAATAATAACAATTTCAAAAGTGCAAGGAAAGATGTAGAAGAAGGAACAAGGAGTCTTTCTGATAATAGCTAGCAGGCATCACTTAGATTTTCAGAATATTACTCCAAATCAGCACTTTGTTTATGCTGGCCATCTCCTGTATTCCTCAAAGTTCCATATGCATTGCTTGAAAAAGAACAAAGATTTTTTTTTTTTTTAAAAAAACCATTGCCTTTCTTAACTAGGAAGAGAGATTATTCAATACAATATCATAGGGAAATTTTAAATCAAACATGGATTTGAAGAACGGAATTATACTTTGCACTCTGCATGGTCATTTTGGCTCCATTGCAGGAGGGCCATTTGTGTCCTCTATTGATGTAGCAAATATTTATCTTCATACATCTATGTCACACTGCATGTAGTTGTCACTTAACAACACAGTTGGGAATGGCAACTCCACTGTTGTGTCATGGTCATTAAGTGAGACACCACATGATTGTGACTCAAAATGGAACTTTCCCTGCACTCATAAATTAATCACCATAGTTGTTAAATGAGACACCTAACCCTAACTGCAACTTTTTGAGTTGATGGCTAAACATAAAGAAACAGCGCTATTCGCTAGAGATACAATTTTTTGAAGCAGAATTGTTTCTATGATGGGGCATGTTCATTTGCTATTTTGCCAGATGGGCAGGCTTCAGCATGGAAGACTATGGAAGACAAATCTCTCTATTTGTCATGTGAGAGATTGAGGGAGAAATGTGATTTTGTCCCAGAATTTTGATATTCTTGCCACATGATCTTGATAACTAGTGATCCAAAAGCACAAAGCATTTGAAGCATAATGCTTCAAATCCCATGATGTCCACTTTCTAGCTCTCTTTTAACAATAGGCATAGAACATTACTTCCATTAAAGTCCTGAATGGGAGGCCTGCATATGCATGATAATGCAATTGGACCAATGATGATCTGGAAGCAACTCATACCAGCTGGCAAGAGCTAATGGCTAAATTTTCAGGAATTTGGCAAGCCAGTTCATAGCAGATTTGAGCTACAACACCCAGCTGCTCTGTAGCTAGCAGTACACTGCTAGACTGGACCCTATACAAATTCACAAAAATGTAGGGGGAAAAGCCTCTTCCAGGAATTCTTGGCAACCTTCAAACAGATAGGCAGCATGATGGACATGATCAGCAATCAAAATATATTCACAATTAGTGTAAATACTGGATTTTAATCAGACTGATTGTATTTCTTTAGTGCTAAATCTTATGAAGTGTATCTTTTGGGCTAATTGCTGCCTATTCTATATTCCGGAGGATCTTTTGGATGTGACAGCATAGAGTAGATTTCATGTTTCAGCTGTGGATTCAATGCTGCAATCCTGATACTGAGAATCTGACTAAAGTCTTTGTTGCCAAGGCCAATGCTGAATACATTCTGGTCATGCCAGTACTTAACTATAGAGCAAATCCAGCCCATTTTATTTCCTGTGTCTGACAATTGTGGCCTTACCATGTTCCAAACAAAACCTTATCCCCTTCCAACTGATATGAGCAAATGGGCCAACTATTAGCCCCTTAGTGTTTTCAACAATAGGTCAGAATATAGCTCCCCACCATCCTTTTTCAACCTCCATAGTGTGAGCACTTTGGGTAATTCTCCAGCCCCTTTTTCTACTAATAAATCAATGTATTGTAATATAGAGATGCAATTTATGAAAAGTATATTAAAGCATTTTAATGTGGTCTAAAAGTATTTTGTTATAAATAAGTTGAAGACCATGTGACCAGCAATGAAGGATTCTAGAAAAAACTATTACTGTAATATTTGGATGTCCACAAACTTTCTCTAAAGTCTGGTCTAAATCCTGATATGGCATTCTGGGGGCTTGACAAAGGTAAGCCAATATTGTCTGTGAAAAGGAAGCTAGGCAAAAAGAAAGACATGAAACATTTTAAAAGATACTCATACCAGTTCCAGAAACTCAAGTTTCATTGCCTATTATTCAAATAGCCACTTATTCACTCTTTCTGGGAAAGATTGTCAAGACCTAGTCACTGGGTACATTAGAGTTGTTCCGGTCAATAGTTTCAAACAGTGGGGAGATCAGCTGGCCAGTTGCTATGGCAAAATTTGGTTTTCTCTCCATTTTTTTAAACTTCTACAAAAGTGTTTGGAAAGGTAATCTATCAGTTCAGGCTGCAGTATCATCAGTATGCTGGGTAGGAGAAGCTGCCAATATCTTATCTGAGTATCATGAGATTGCTAGGGTATGGATGGGATAAAATAGGAAGAGGCTGAACCCCAGCAAAAAGGGTTTGATATTCATTCCTCAAAGCCATTGACTATTCCGGCATTGTCTTTTAATGTGGCATTGCCCTGAAACAGCAGATCTGTCACTTGGAATACTATGTGATCCACTCACTGCTCTGTATCATGGGCAGCAGGCCTTTATCCAATTTCAGTTGGTGCACCAGCTGAATCTCTACCTGGAACATTACCATGCACCTGGACTACAGTAATGTAACCTATCTGGGGCTACCTGAGAGAACTTGCTTCACAATAATGAAGAGCATACCAAGATACATTTCACCAAGACATATATCAATATGTCCAAGCAAGGTTAAATACAGCCAATCTGCCCAGAACTGAATTGAAACTTTAAGCCACGCCTCTGGTGCTGATTATCTTCAGTTTTTTTTCAATTCAGCAAGCCCAGTAGACGCGCTAGAGTTTCTCTTCAATTCTGAGATAGATTGCTTGGACTCTCGAGAGTACTTTTAAAATAGAAAAAATAAGAAAATAAGGAAAATAATTTCACACAGAGCAGGCTGGTGAGTCTAATATATTAAATTTAATTGGCTATTCTCACCCTTGGCTCTCCTGGTGTCCAGGGCTTCGCTCAGGCTCCTCGAGGCCACAGGCAGCTGTTGAGGAAGGCGCATGGGTCGGAGTGCCGACGCCAGTGCTGTTGGGGCACCCCCTACTGGGGGCCATTTCCCGCTGGGAGCCCGCTGTTGCCGTTTGCGCTTCATTGCAAGTCAGATTGCAGCACGGGCTTCCAGGGCGGCCATTTCGGCCATTTTCACTTTAAAATTGGCACGCAAAGCGGCGGTGAGTTCCGGCCGCCATTTTGAATTGCGCAAAACTTTCGGTTTCGTCGAGTTAAAAAGTTTACGCGCAGCTGCCTGAAGCCTGACTCTTTGCAGGAGCCGCTTGGATTCAGACTTGCCCGTGTGTGACCGGCGACATGGGCCCCAATCCGATCGTTTAAAAGCGGCATGGGGTTGTGGACTGCTGGGTCCCCCCTTGGATCTCCTGCAGGCACAGGGAGCTGATTACGCTCGCGCCAAAAGCTCCAGTGATTGGATCAGGACATGCAGTTCTTGTCTCCTCAGGAGCATCGTGCTGCGGTGGGCTTTGTGGAGGTGGTGAGTGGTGGTCTTCCCATCCCCTAGTACCCAGTCCAGACATTAATACCATGGCAGATCAGGCCCCTGAAACTTCTGAGGGTGTCTCTTCCAGAGCCCCTCTAAGGCAGGCCGGGAAAGCTGCCAGGGAGGCCATTAGAGGGAGTAAACCATACTCCAGGCATGGGCCCAAACAAGGTTCAGGCCTGGATAGAGATGCCTTAAGACGACAGAAAGCGTTAGAGAAGCAGTTCTCCAAGGCCCAACAGCAGGCCCATTCTTCCCTTTCGGTGTCTCCTGGGGAGCCCTCCAGGGAACTTCCTCCAGCCCAGGGAGGGCTCATTTCTGATAGTGAGGAGGAAGGCCAGGAATTCTTCCCCACGGCTTCATTTGCCATGGCAGCCTCTCCACGCCCCTCCATGGCTGACCAGGCCGATCTCTTTGCCTGTCCTTCAGATATGGAAGAGGGACCAGCTCCAGTGGGACCCTTGGCCCCACTGCAGCCGATCCCCGGGTCTGTTCAAGGGGTTTGCCCCATTGAGGACCAGGGGCCTAACCTATCTAGCGAAATGCAGGATATTATTAACAGGGCCATTTCCCAGGGCACTGAGGCAGGCATGCAATTGAGGGGCAAGCGCACTCGCAAGACCCACCATTTGCAGCCCCAGGAGGATCCCAGAGAGATGACGCCTAGTCTTCCACCCCCGTCCCCGCATTCTTCGGTGGCTACCGATGATTCGGACTGGGAGGAGGAGGAGGACATCCTTCCTAGGCAGGAGGCTGAGTTCTCTGGGGATGAGACAGGCCCATCCAAAAAACCGGCCTTTTCAGGCCTATTCAAATTGGACAACTTTAAAACCATTTTAGACAAGGCAAAGATCTCAACACGTCTGGGGTCAACTCCCCCAGCCCAAGAGGCCATAGACCCTGATGACCTATCTGGGGACCTCTTTGAGGAACCTATTTCGGTCCAGGAAATTGTTCCCATGCCCAAGATGTTCCTCAACTTAGTTCAGAGGCAGTGGGCGCAGCCGGCCACCATGGCTACTCCCAGCAGCAATGACAAAAAGCTGTACACGGTGGATGCCAGCCTGGAGGATCTGCTCAAGCTACCTCCAATTGATCCCCCTGTAGCGGCCCTCACTTCCTCCTCTGTGCTCCCTCCTGACCTATTGGAGGGGCTCAAGGCTGAGGATAAAAGAACCGAGACTGCTTGCCACAAGACACACCAGGCGGCAGCGTGGGCTATTAAGTCATCTGCTTCTGCCTCCTTTTTCTCCAGGGCAGCTCTCCTGTGGCTGAGACAGCTGTTGAGGAAGATACCTGCCAAGGACATTAAAGTGAGGCAGGATATCAATAAAATCATGGCAGCCACAGAGTACACTGCCGATGCCACCCTGAGTGCTGCCAAATTTGCCTCAGGCGCCCTAGCGTCTAATGTTACTTCCAGACGTCTTTTGTGGCTTAGACATTGGAACGTGGACATGCACTCCAAATGGAAGCTTGTAACTGCCCCCTTTAAAGGGGACAAGCTGTTTGGAGAGGTTCTTGACCCAGTCCTTGTGGAAAACAAGGACAAAAAGAAGGTGATGCCGTCGGTCGCTAAAAAGTCTGATCGTAAGGGTTCCAGCTCCTACAGGAGGCAGCCCTTTCGGAGCTATGAGCCCTCCACTAGCTCCGCCCCTGGCGTAGCCCCAGCAGGGCGAGCGGTCCCAGGACCGTCAGTCCTTTCGCGACAGAGCTCGCCAGCAGCATTACTCCAAGCGACCATTCCGGGGGGGCTCCGGCTCATGGCCTTTTAGGAGATATATGTGACCATCAAAGGTCAGCTCCCATAGGAAGGCGTCTACAGTTGTTTCACGCCAAGTGGGAGCAGACCACGTCGGACCAGTGGGTTCTTCAAATGGTCCGCATGGGTCTTACTCTGGAATTCTGGTCCCTCCCCCCCCGCCACTTCATCAGGTGTCCAGTTCCCTGGGGCATAGTCAAAAGATCCCTCATGGAACAGGAGATAAGGCACCTCAGGGAAATCAGGGCCATAGAACCTGTTCCAGCAGGTCAGGAGGGAACAGGATTTTACTCCATCCTATTTCTGGTTCCCAAAAACTCCGGAGGGTGGAGGGGGATATTAGATCTCAAAAAGTTCAATTACCACGTAACCTATCGCAGGTTCAAAATGCAGTCCCTCCAGTCCATCTTGGGGTGCATCAGACCAGGCGATATACTAACATCCATAGACCTCAAGGAGGCCTACCTCCACGTCCCTATCCGCAAAGCCCACCGCAAGTTCCTGAGGTTCACATACGCAGGCCGCCACTACCAGTATCGGGCCTTGCCGTTCGGCCTGTCATCGGCACCCAGGACATTTACCAAGGTCCTTGCGGCCGTGGCGGCCTTCCTCAGGTCACATCCGATCAGACTGCACTGCTATCTGGACGATGTTCTCATTCTGTCATCGTCGCATCAACAGGCAGCCAGAGACTTGGAGTACACCATTCAGTTACTCCAAGACCATGGATTCTCCATCAACCTGGAGAAAAGTCATCTTGTTCCAACAACCAGGCTGCAACATCTAGGGGCCATCATAGACACCGTCTCGTGCACAGTATCCCTGTCCCCGGAAAGGGTGACCAGTCTCAGGGAAAGGGTCTCTCAGGTGCAGCAGTCACGCCTGGTTGAGGTGGTCCAGCTTTCACAGCTCCTAGGCAAGATGATCTCGTGCCTGTCCATCGTGCCTTGGGCAAGACTTCACTCCCACCCACTTCAGTGGCTCCTGCTTCCTTACCAAAGGGCCAACGAAAGCAGCTCAACAAGGCTGATTCCGGTCTCAGTAGAGGTACGTCGTTCCCTCAAGTGGTGGTTATCTCCGGCCCTGTCAAAGGGGTCTCCTTTCAGGGAGCCAGTCCGTCTCACCATCACGACGGATGCCAGCCTGTTCGGCTGGGGGGCCCATTGCCACAATCAACTTGCTCAGGGCAGATGGCCCCCCTCCGAGGCCGCTCACAGCATCAACTGGCTGGAGCTGAGAGCAGTCAGGTTGGCACTCAGACGGTTCCAGAGGGCCATACAAGGCCAGCACGTGCGCATTTTGACAGACAATGTAGCCACCAAAGCGCACATCAATCGCCAGGGAGGCACGCGTTCCAGATCCCTGATGAAGGAGGAAGAGCTCTTGGGTCGATGGGCGGAGAGACACCTTCTCTCTCTACAGGCAGAACACATCTCAGGCACGAGCAACACCCAGGCGGACTGGCTGAGCAGATCCACGGTCGACCACTCGGAGTGGCGTCTACACCCGCTACTGTTCCAGCAGCTGTCCCAGAGGTTCGCCCTTCCGCTGGTGGACCTGTTCGCCACCGCAGCCAATGCGCACCTCCCACGGTTTTTTACAAGGTTCCACGACTCGAGGGAACACCGAATGACTTTGTCAACGCGTTTGCACAGCCTGTGGCCGAAGGGGCCCTGCTCTACACCTTACCCCCCCATTACCTCTTCTTCCCAGAGTCATCAGGAAGATCTGTCAGAG